>OU696492.1:15213257-15280333 GCA_916048165.1 Spilarctia lutea | reverse complement strand
CCCGTCTAATAACACCTCCTTTTTTGAATTCGGCAAACAATAACATATATATCCTCCATTTAGTTTGAATTTTTTAAAATTTTTAACAATATTTAAGGTTTTTGTCGAATTTTTCGTCAACCCTTATTTTCGAAGTAACTTATTATACATATTTAGTTAGATCTCATCTAGATCTACCTAATATATAGCGTTTTACACAAGTCCGGTAAATAGATTTCGAAATTTTTGACATATAAACTCATTTTTTGGCACTTTTGAGGTTTTTGTCGAATAGTCGACCACCCTTAGGCCTAAAATTATTATTTTTGCAGTTTTGGAAAGGTCTCACCGAGACCCGTCGAACGACACCCCATTTGTCCAGATCGGGCGAGTGGCACTGCAAAATTTTCACTTTTTAAATTTTCAGTACAAAAAGTCTACCTTAGGGGTACATATTTGAAGTAAATTCACGAAATTTTTTCTTAATTGTTGCTACTATACTTACCCCTGATATTTTATATTGACCTTGTGAGCTCTCCTGCGTCCCGTGGGAGAATTTGAACCTGAAAAATAAAGAAAAATTTTTTATTTTGTACTTAGGATTTTTCAATCCTGAATTTTCGTAAATTTTTAGAGGTTTTTGTCGAATTACTCTTCAACCCCTCATCTTAAAATCCCCTTTCTTACAGATTTAGACGGCTCTCATCTAGACCCGTCTAATAACACCTCCTTTTTTGAATTCCGGCAAACAATAACATATATATCCTCCATTTAGTTTGAATTTTTTAAAATTTTTAACAATATTTAAGGTTTTTGTCGAATTTTTCGTCAACCCTTATTTTCGAAGTAACTTATTATACATATTAGTTAGATCTCATCTAGATCTACCTAATATATAGCGTTTTACACAAGTCCGGTAAATAGATTTCGAAATTTTTGACATATAAACTCATTTTTTGGCACTTTTTGAGGTTTTTGTCGAATAAGTCGACCACCCTTAGGCCTAAAATTATTATTTTTTGCAGTTTTGGAAAGGTCTCACCGAGACCCGTCGAACGACACCCCATTTGTCCAGATCGGGCGAGTGGCACTGCAAAAATTTTCACTTTTTAAATTTTCAGTACAAAAAGTCTACCTTAGGGGTACATATTTGAAGTAAATTCACGAAATTTTTTCTTAATTGTTGCTACTATACTTACCCCTGATATTTTATATTGACCTTGTGAGCTCTCCTGCGTCCCGTGGGAGAATTGAACCTGAAAAATAAAGAAAAATTTTTATTTTGTACTTAGGATTTTTCAATCCTGAATTTTCGTAAATTTTTAGAGGTTTTTGTCGAATTTTTCGTCAACCCTTATTTCGACTTAAAATCCCCTTTCTTACAGATTTAGACGGCTCTCATCTAGACCCGTCTAATAACACCTCCTTTTTTGAATTCCGGCAAACAATAACATATATATCCTCCATTTAGTTTGAATTTTTTAAAATTTTTAACAATATTTAAGGTTTTTGTCGAATTTTTCGTCAACCCTTATTTTCGAAGTAACTTATTATACATATTTAGTTAGATCTCATCTAGATCTACCTAATATATAGCGTTTTACACAAGTCCGGTAAATAGATTTCGAAATTTTTGACATTTAAACTCATTTTTTGGCACTTTTTGAGGTTTTTGTCGAATAAGTCGACCACCCTTAGGCCTAAAATTATTATTTTTGCAGTTTGGAAAGGTCTCACCGAGACCCGTCGAACGACACCCCATTTGTCCAGATCGGGCGAGTGGCACTGCAAAAATTTTCACTTTTTAAATTTTCAGTACAAAAAGTCTACCTTAGGGTACATATTTGAAGTAAATTCACGAAATTTTTTCTTAATTGTTGCTACTATACTTACCCTGATATTTTATATTGACCTTGTGAGCTCTCCTGCGTCCCGTGGGAGAATTTGAACCTGAAAAATAAAGAAAAATTTTTATTTTGTACTTAGGATTTTTCAATCCTGAATTTTCGTAAATTTTTAGAGGTTTTTGTCGAATTACTCTTCAACCCCTCATCTTAAAATCCCCTTTCTTACAGATTTAGACGGCTCTCATCTAGACCCGTCTAATAACACCTCCTTTTTTGAATTCCGGCAAACAATAACATATATATCCTCCATTTAGTTTGAATTTTTTAAAATTTTTAACAATATTTAAGGTTTTTGTCGAATTTTTCGTCAACCCTTATTTTCGAAGTAACTTATTATACATATTTAGTTAGATCTCATCTAGATCTACCTAATATATAGCGTTTTACACAAGTCCGGTAAATAGATTCGAAATTTTTGACATATAAACTCATTTTTTGGCACTTTTTGAGGTTTTTGTCGAATAAGTCGACCACCCTTAGGCCTAAAATTATTATTTTTGCAGTTTTGGAAAGGTCTCACCGAGACCCGTCGAACGACACCCCATTTGTCCAGATCGGGCGAGTGGCACTGCAAAAATTTTCACTTTTTAAATTTTCAGTACAAAAAGTCTACCTTAGGGGTACATATTTGAAGTAAATTCACGAAATTTTTTCTTAATTGTTGCTACTATACTTACCCCTGATATTTTATATTGACCTTGTGAGCTCTCCTGCGTCCCGTGGGAGAATTTGAACCTGAAAAATAAAGAAAAATTTTTTATTTTGTACTTAGGATTTTTTCAATCCTGAATTTTCGTAAATTTTTAGAGGTTTTTGTCGAATTACTCTTCAACCCCTCATCTTAAAATCCCCTTTCTTACAGATTTAGACGGCTCTCATCTAGACCCGTCTAATAACACCTCCTTTTTTGAATTCCGGCAAACAATAACATATATATCCTCCATTTAGTTTGAATTTTTAAAATTTTTAACAATATTTAAGGTTTTTGTCGAATTTTTCGTCAACCCTTATTTTCGAAGTAACTTATTATACATATTTAGTTAGATCTCATCTAGATCTACCTAATATATAGCGTTTACACAAGTCCGGTAAATAGATTTCGAAATTTTTGACATTTAAACTCATTTTTTGGCACTTTTTGAGGTTTTTGTCGAATAAGTCGACCACCCTTAGGCCTAAAATTATTATTTTTGCAGTTTTGGAAAGGTCTCACCGAGACCCGTCGAACGACACCCCATTTGTCCAGATCGGGCGAGTGGCACTGCAAAAATTTTCACTTTTTAAATTTTCAGTACAAAAAGTCTACCTTAGGGGTACATATTTGAAGTAAATTCACGAAATTTTTTCTTAATTGTTGCTACTATACTTACCCCTGATATTTTATATTGACCTTGTGAGCTCTCCTGCGTCCCGTGGAGAATTGAACCTGAAAAATAAAGAAAAATTTTTATTTTGTACTTAGGATTTTTCAATCCTGAATTTTCGTAAATTTTTAGAGGTTTTTGTCGAATTACTCTTCAACCCCTCATCTTAAAATCCCCTTTCTTACAGATTTAGACGGCTCTCATCTAGACCCGTCTAATAACACCTCCTTTTTTTGAATTCCGGCAAACAATAACATATATATCCTCCATTTAGTTTGAATTTTTTAAAATTTTTAACAATATTTAAGGTTTTTGTCGAATTTTTCGTCAACCCTTATTTTCGAAGTAACTTATTATACATATTTAGTTAGATCTCATCTAGATCTACCTAATATATAGCGTTTTACACAAGTCCGGTAAATAGATTTCGAAATTTTTGACATATAAACTCATTTTTGGCACTTTTTGAGGTTTTTGTCGAATAAGTCGACCACCCTTAGGCCTAAAATTATTATTTTTGCAGTTTTGGAAAGGTCTCACCGAGACCCGTCGAACGACACCCCATTTGTCCAGATCGGGCGAGTGGCACTGCAAAAATTTTCACTTTTTAAATTTTCAGTACAAAAAGTCTACCTTAGGGGTACATATTTGAAGTAAATTCACGAAATTTTTTCTTAATTGTTGCTACTATACTTACCCCTGATATTTTATATTGACCTTGTGAGCTCTCCTGCGTCCCGTGGGAGAATTTGAACCTGAAAAATAAAGAAAAATTTTTATTTTGTACTTAGGATTTTTCAATCCTGAATTTTCGTAAATTTTTAGAGGTTTTTGTCGAATTACTCTTCAACCCCTCATCTTAAAATCCCCTTTCTTACAGATTTAGACGGCTCTCATCTAGACCCGTCTAATAACACCTCCTTTTTTGAATTCCGGCAAACAATAACATATATATCCTCCATTTAGTTTGAATTTTTTAAAATTTTTAACAATATTTAGGTTTTTGTCGAATTTTTCGTCAACCCTTATTTTCGAAGTAACTTATTATACATATTTAGTTAGATCTCATCTAGATCTACCTAATATATAGCGTTTTACACAAGTCCGGTAAATAGATTTCGAATTTTTGACATATAAAACTCATTTTTTGGCACTTTTTTGAGGTTTTTGTCGAATAAGTCGACCACCCTTAGGCCTAAAATTATTATTTTTGCAGTTTTGGAAAGGTCTCACCGAGACCCGTCGAACGACACCCCATTTGTCCAGATCGGGCGAGTGGCACTGCAAAAATTTTCACTTTTTAAATTTTCAGTACAAAAAGTCTACCTTAGGGGTACATATTTGAAGTAAATTCACGAAATTTTTTCTTAATTGTTGCTACTATACTTACCCCTGATATTTTATATTGACCTTGTGAGCTCTCCTGCGTCCCGTGGGAGAATTTGAACCTGAAAAATAAAGAAAAATTTTTATTTTGTACTTAGGATTTTTCAATCCTGAATTTTCGTAAATTTTTAGAGGTTTTTGTCGAATTACTCTTCAACCCCTCATCTTAAAATCCCCTTTCTTACAGATTTAGACGGCTCTCATCTAGACCCGTCTAATAACACTTCCTTTTTTGAATTCCGGCAAACAATAACATATATATCCTCCATTTAGTTTGAATTTTTAAAATTTTTAACAATATTTAAGGTTTTTGTCGAATTTTTCGTCAACCCTTATTTTCGAAGTAACTTATTATACATATTTAGTTAGATCTCATCTAGATCTACCTAATATATAGCGTTTTACACAAGTCCGGTAAATAGATTTCGAAATTTTTGACATATAAACTCATTTTTTGCACTTTTTGAGGTTTTTGTCGAATAAGTCGACCACCCTTAGGCCTAAAATTATTATTTTTGCAGTTTTGGAAAGGTCTCACCGAGACCCGTCGAACGACACCCCATTTTGTCCAGATCGGGCGAGTGGCACTGCAAAAATTTTCACTTTTTAAATTTTCAGTACAAAAAGTCTACCTTAGGGTACATATTTGAAAGTAAATTCACGAAATTTTTTCTTAATTGTTGCTACTATACTTACCCCTGATATTTATATTGACCTTGTGAGCTCTCCTGCGTCCCGTGGGAGAATTTGAACCTGAAAAATAAAGAAAAATTTTTTATTTTGTACTTAGGATTTTTCAATCCTGAATTTTCGTAAATTTTTAGAGGTTTTTGTCGAATTACTCTTCAACCCCTCATCTTAAATCCCCTTTCTTACAGATTTAGACGGCTCTCATCTAGACCCGTCTAATAACACCTCCTTTTTGAATTCCGGCAAACAATAACATATATATCCTCCATTTAGTTTGAATTTTTTAAAATTTTTACAATATTTAAGGTTTTGTCGAATTTTTCGTCAACCCTTATTTTCGAAGTAACTTATTATACATATTTAGTTAGATCTCATCTAGATCTACCTAATATATAGCGTTTTACACAAGTCCGGTAAATAGATTTCGAAATTTTTGACATATAAACTCATTTTTTGGCACTTTTTGAGGTTTTTGTCGAATAAGTCGACCACCCTTAGGCCTAAAATTATTATTTTTGCAGTTTTGGAAAGGTCTCACCGAGACCCGTCGAACGACACCCCATTTGTCCAGCTCGGGCGAGTGGCACTGCAAAAATTTTCACTTTTTAAATTTTCAGTACAAAAAGTCTACCTTAGGGGTACATATTTGAAGTAAATTCACGAAATTTTTTCTTAATTGTTGCTACTATACTTACCCCTGATATTTTATATTGACCTTGTGAGCTCTCCTGCGTCCCGTGGGAGAATTTGAACCTGAAAAATAAAGAAAAATTTTTATTTTGTACTTAGGATTTTTCAATCCTGAATTTTCGTAAATTTTTAGAGGTTTTTGTCGAATTACTCTTCAACCCCTCATCTTAAAATCCCCTTTCTTACAGATTTAGACGGCTCTCATCTAGACCCGTCTAATAACACCTCCTTTTTTGAATTCCGGCAAACAATAACATATATATCCTCCATTTAGTTTGAATTTTTTAAAATTTTTAACAATATTTAAGGTTTTTGTCGAATTTTTCGTCAACCCTTATTTTCGAAGTAACTTATTATACATATTTAGTTAGATCTCATCTAGATCTACCTAATATATAGCGTTTTACACAAGTCCGGTAAATAGATTTCGAAATTTTTGACATATAAACTCATTTTTTGGCACTTTTTGAGGTTTTTGTCGAATAAGTCGACCACCCTTAGGCCTAAAATTATTATTTTTGCAGTTTTGGAAAGGTCTCACCGAGACCCGTCGAACGACACCCCATTTGTCCAGATCGGGCGAGTGGCACTGCAAAAATTTTCACTTTTTAAATTTTCAGTACAAAAAGTCTACCTTAGGGGTACATATTTGAAGTAAATTCACGAAATTTTTTCTTAATTGTTGCTACTATACTTACCCCTGATATTTTATATTGACCTTGTGAGCTCTCCTGCGTCCCGTGGGAGAATTTGAACCTGAAAAATAAAGAAAAATTTTTATTTTGTACTTAGGATTTTTCAATCCTGAATTTTCGTAAATTTTTAGAGGTTTTTGTCGAATTACTCTTCAACCCCTCATCTTAAAATCCCCTTTCTTACAGATTTAGACGGCTCTCATCTAGACCCGTCTAATAACACCTCCTTTTTTGAATTCCGGCAAACAATAACATATATATCCTCCATTTAGTTTGAATTTTTTAAAATTTTTAACAATATTTAAGGTTTTTGTCGAATTTTTCGTCAACCCTTATTTTCGAAGTAACTTATTATACATATTTAGTTAGATCTCATCTAGATCTACCTAATATATAGCGTTTTACACAAGTCCGGTAAATAGATTTCGAAATTTTTGACATATAAACTCATTTTTTGGCACTTTTTGAGGTTTTTGTCGAATAAGTCGACCACCCTTAGGCCTAAAATTATTATTTTTGCAGTTTTGGAAAGGTCTCACCGAGACCCGTCGAACGACACCCCATTTGTCCAGATCGGGCGAGTGGCACTGCAAAAATTTTCACTTTTTAAATTTTCAGTACAAAAAGTCTACCTTAGGGGTACATATTTGAAGTAAATTCACGAAATTTTTTCTTAATTGTTGCTACTATACTTACCCCTGATATTTTATATTGACCTTGTGAGCTCTCCTGCGTCCCGTGGGAGAATTTGAACCTGAAAAATAAAGAAAAATTTTTTATTTTGTACTTAGGATTTTTCAATCCTGAATTTTCGTAAATTTTTAGAGGTTTTTGTCGAATTACTCTTCAACCCCTCATCTTAAAATCCCCTTTCTTACAGATTTAGACGGCTCTCATCTAGACCCGTCTAATAACACCTCCTTTTTTGAATTCCGGCAAACAATAACATATATATCCTCCATTTAGTTTGAATTTTTTAAAATTTTTAACAATATTTAAGGTTTTTGTCGAATTTTTCGTCAACCCTTATTTTCGAAGTAACTTATTATACATATTTAGTTAGATCTCATCTAGATCTACCTAATATATAGCGTTTTACACAAGTCCGGTAAATAGATTTCGAAATTTTTGACATATAAACTCATTTTTTGGCACTTTTTGAGGTTTTTGTCGAATAAGTCGACCACCCTTAGGCCTAAAATTATTATTTTTGCAGTTTTGGAAAGGTCTCACCGAGACCCGTCGAACGACACCCCATTTGTCCAGATCGGGCGAGTGGCACTGCAAAAATTTTCACTTTTTAAATTTTCAGTACAAAAAGTCTACCTTAGGGGTACATATTTGAAGTAAATTCACGAAATTTTTTCTTAATTGTTGCTACTATACTTACCCCTGATATTTTATATTGACCTTGTGAGCTCTCCTGCGTCCCGTGGGAGAATTTGAACCTGAAAAATAAAGAAAAATTTTTATTTTGTACTTAGGATTTTTCAATCCTGAATTTTCGTAAATTTTTAGAGGTTTTTGTCGAATTACTCTTCAACCCCTCATCTTAAAATCCCCTTTCTTACAGATTTAGACGGCTCTCATCTAGACCCGTCTAATAACACCTCCTTTTTTGAATTCCGGCAAACAATAACATATATATCCTCCATTTAGTTTGAATTTTTTAAAATTTTTAACAATATTTAAGGTTTTTGTCGAATTTTTCGTCAACCCTTATTTTCGAAGTAACTTATTATACATATTTAGTTAGATCTCATCTAGATCTACCTAATATATAGCGTTTTACACAAGTCCGGTAAATAGATTTCGAAATTTTTGACATATAAACTCATTTTTTGGCACTTTTTGAGGTTTTTGTCGAATAAGTCGACCACCCTTAGGCCTAAAATTATTATTTTTGCAGTTTTGGAAAGGTCTCACCGAGACCCGTCGAACGACACCCCATTTGTCCAGATCGGGCGAGTGGCACTGCAAAAATTTTCACTTTTTAAATTTTCAGTACAAAAAGTCTACCTTAGGGGTACATATTTGAAGTAAATTCACGAAATTTTTTCTTAATTGTTGCTACTATACTTACCCCTGATATTTTATATTGACCTTGTGAGCTCTCCTGCGTCCCGTGGGAGAATTTGAACCTGAAAAATAAAGAAAAATTTTTATTTTGTACTTAGGATTTTTCAATCCTGAATTTTCGTAAATTTTTAGAGGTTTTTGTCGAATTACTCTTCAACCCCTCATCTTAAAATCCCCTTTCTTACAGATTTAGACGGCTCTCATCTAGACCCGTCTAATAACACCTCCTTTTTTGAATTCCGGCAAACAATAACATATATATCCTCCATTTAGTTTGAATTTTTTAAAATTTTTAACAATATTTAAGGTTTTTGTCGAATTTTTCGTCAACCCTTATTTTCGAAGTAACTTATTATACATATTTAGTTAGATCTCATCTAGATCTACCTAATATATAGCGTTTTACACAAGTCCGGTAAATAGATTTCGAAATTTTTGACATATAAACTCATTTTTTGGCACTTTTTGAGGTTTTTGTCGAATAAGTCGACCACCCTTAGGCCTAAAATTATTATTTTTGCAGTTTTGGAAAGGTCTCACCGAGACCCGTCGAACGACACCCCATTTGTCCAGATCGGGCGAGTGGCACTGCAAAAATTTTCACTTTTTAAATTTTCAGTACAAAAAGTCTACCTTAGGGGTACATATTTGAAGTAAATTCACGAAATTTTTTCTTAATTGTTGCTACTATACTTACCCCTGATATTTTATATTGACCTTGTGAGCTCTCCTGCGTCCCGTGGGAGAATTTGAACCTGAAAAATAAAGAAAAATTTTTATTTTGTACTTAGGATTTTTCAATCCTGAATTTTCGTAAATTTTTAGAGGTTTTTGTCGAATTACTCTTCAACCCCTCATCTTAAAATCCCCTTTCTTACAGATTTAGACGGCTCTCATCTAGACCCGTCTAATAACACCTCCTTTTTTGAATTCCGGCAAACAATAACATATATATCCTCCATTTAGTTTGAATTTTTTAAAATTTTTAACAATATTTAAGGTTTTTGTCGAATTTTTCGTCAACCCTTATTTTCGAAGTAACTTATTATACATATTTAGTTAGATCTCATCTAGATCTACCTAATATATAGCGTTTTACACAAGTCCGGTAAATAGATTTCGAAATTTTTGACATATAAACTCATTTTTTGGCACTTTTTGAGGTTTTTGTCGAATAAGTCGACCACCCTTAGGCCTAAAATTATTATTTTTGCAGTTTTGGAAAGGTCTCACCGAGACCCGTCGAACGACACCCCATTTGTCCAGATCGGACGAGCAGAACTGCAAAAAATCGCCCGCCCACCCTCCCACTTTTTACTTGGGTATATAGACAAGATTGCCAGGGGTCACCAACCGACGGTTGGATTACAAAAAATTTATATTTTTATATTTTTATTTTTTGTTTTTCTTTTCTATCTTTAAATTGTTTCTGAAGAAATTTCGTTAGTTTAAGTTAGTATTAAGTTGACAGAGGACCTTTACACCTCATATTAGTCTACAAATTATTTGTTTTTTGATTTCACAAATTATTATTGACGCTCACCTCCAGCATGTCTAGCCCCCTAACCCCCATCCAGAGGAAGACCGCCTCACCCTCTTATTTTTTACCACCTCCTCCCATCGACACCTTTAGCCCAATGTCAGACGAACTGACTCCAGAGGAACAGATCTCAGCGGTGCCAGCCAGGCGAACCCTATGGCCTCTGAACGTGGCCTCCCAACCCCCAAACCGCAGCTCCGTCGCAACCAGATGTTGCGAGGTCATCAGGGAGCAGCTGTCTATTTCCAGAAATATCAAGAGGGAGATCAAAAAAGAGATCGAAAACCGTGTGGATATACTGGAGAAGATAGTGGGAGCCTACGAGGAGGAAAGGAAGAAGAAAACATCAAAGTTGCAAAATACAAAGAAACCTCAAGACGGAGACATAGAAGACTTAAACAACTTACAAATATTGAAGAAAATAGAGGAAAACGAGAGGTTGTTGAGGGAAAATGGGAGAATTATAGGGGAGCTGAAGGAAAGAATAGAAAAACAGGATGAAAGAGAGAAGGAGAAGGAAAAGAAAGGACCAGCAACCTGTACCGATGCGGCGGCAAGCCGTTCTAGTGCCCCGCTTCCAGTGCGCACGACCTTGCACTCGATAGCCGTTACGTCCAAAGACGAGATGGACACAGGGGAACAGGTTATAGAGAAGCTAAGAAAGACAGCGAACGAAGATGAGGGTTGGATTAAAGTGGAAAAGATAAGGAAAGGAAAAGACAGGAAAATTATAATAGGGTACAAAACGGAAGAGGATAAGAAAAAGGCCCAAAAGAGAATAACAGAAAAGGGAAAGGACCTCGTGGTGGAGGAAATAAAAAACAAGGATCCTCTCCTAGTACTGTACAGCGTCCTAAAACACCAAAAGGACGAGGATATAATTAACGCTGTGAGGTCGCGGAATAATGAAATATTCCGCGACCTCACACCGGACCAGGATCGACTGTCGGTCCTGTACAGAAGGACAGCAAGAAACCCCCACACGTGCCATGTGGTGCTCAGGGTCTCCCCGGCGGTTTGGTCCCGCGCCCTGGACATGGGGAGACTGCATCTCGACCTGCAGCCGATCAGGGTGGCTGACCAGTCCCCTTTGGTGCAGTGCTCCCTGTGTCTAGGATACGGCCATGTCAGGAGGTTCTGTACCGGCACGGAGCCTAGGTGTAGTCACTGCGGCGGGCCCCACCTGAGGACCGAGTGCCCGGACTACGCTGTTGGTACAGAGCCAAACTGCTGCAACTGCCAAGGGGAGAAGCTGAGCAGCACAGGGCACAACGCATTTAGCGACTTGTGCCCAGTAAGGGCTAAGTGGGATAACATCGCGAGGTCCACAATCCAGTATCAGTGCTGAGGGCTCCTCGGTGACCGTGATACACTACCCGTCTGCCATTCAAAATCCTAGGGTCGCAAGAACTTCCCCCGAACCGACCAAGGAAAGTCCTGGAACTAAACAGACGCGCATATTAGAGGAAAATACTGCAACTAAAATTGCAAATTTAAATTTACGCAGAACAACCAGCAACAGAAATAAAAAGGAACATCGTGCACACAAAATTAAAGAAGACAACAACAAAAGGCAATTAAAACACTATGACTCCAAAAATAATGAGTATTTTTAGTAGATCATAGCGTAGAGCCAGAGTAAAAAATTAAAAAGTAACATAGTAAATAATAATTTTGATACAAATATTTAGTTCTTTAAAATTTAGGATTTGCAATAATTAAATTTAGTTAAAGTAAACACGCATATGAATATTGAAACAAAGACAAGGACTGAACTGGACAAAGTATGAAAGGACGAATGGAAAAACAAAAATAGTAGAATAGCATAAAATAGCACAAATACAATAATCAGCGTATGAAAGGATGAACGGAAGAATAGAACGGCGAAACAACGGGAGAATTTAACAAGAATGAAAGGACTTAGATTCATAAAAGACTCCGATTATGTTGGAGGTGTGAGAATAAATCCACATAAAGTGGGTTTACTTTAAAAAAAAAAAAAAAAAAAAAAAAAAAAAAAAAACCTAACCTAACCTAACCTAACCTAACCTAACCTAACCTAACCTAACCTAACCTAACCTAACCTAACCTAACCTAACCTAACCTAACCTAACCTAACCTAACCTAACCTAACCTAACCTAACCTAACCTAACCTAACCTAACCTAACCTAACCTAACCTAACCTAACCTAACCTAACCTAACCTAACCTAACCTAACCTAACCTAACCTAACCTAACCTAACCTAACCTAACCTAACCTAACCTAACCTAACCTAACCTAACCTAACCTAACCTAACCTAACCTAACCTAACCTAACCTAACCTAACCTAACCTAACCTAACCTAACCTAACCTAACCTAACCTAACCTAACCTAACCTAACCTAACCTAACCTAACCTAACCTAACCTAACCTAACCTAACCTAACCTAACCTAACCTAACCTAACCTAACCTAACCTAACCTAACCTAACCTAACCTAACCTAACCTAACCTAACCTAACCTAACCTAACCTAACCTAACCTAACCTAACCTAACCTAACCTAACCTAACCTAACCTAACCTAACCTAACCTAACCTAACCTAACCTAACCTAACCTAACCTAACCTAACCTAACCTAACCTAACCTAACCTAACCTAACCTAACCTAACCTAACCTAACCTAACCTAACCTAACCTAACCTAACCTAACCTAACCTAACCTAACCTAACCTAACCTAACCTAACCTAACCTAACCTAACCTAACCTAACCTAACCTAACCTAACCTAACCTAACCTAACCTAACCTAACCTAACCTAACCTAACCTAACCTAACCTAACCTAACCTAACCTAACCTAACCTAACCTAACCTAACCTAACCTAACCTAACCTAACCTAACCTAACCTAACCTAACCTAACCTAACCTAACCTAACCTAACCTAACCTAACCTAACCTAACCTAACCTAACCTAACCTAACCTAACCTAACCTAACCTAACCTAACCTAACCTAACCTAACCTAACCTAACCTAACCTAACCTAACCTAACCTAACCTAACCAGTCTCATTCGCTTAGATGCCGAGATAGCATCGTTTTTAACTCGCTCCGTACCGTTAAAATCGTGTGTGTAGCCAAAGTGACCCGAAAAACCCGTACGATACACCAAAAGTTGCGCCGTCGCGAGGCGAACCTAGTGTAGAAAACCGCGCGGAAATCCGACTTAAATTGTGAAAATTATAGGCCAAAAACTAAAAACTTTTTTGAACAATTTGACTCTGAACTTTATATTGCCTATAACTTCGGAAAACGATCTATGACACTGTGTTCTGGATCTATAGAAGTGCGTGTGTTTAGTGTACGAACAATTTAAGACATTTTACGGATTTTTTGATTGACTATTGCCAAAGTTGTGGCGTTTTTTCGAAAATTTTTTCGACCAAAACGTCATACGAAAACAGAAAAGTGCTTATAACTCCAAGAATAGTGATTAACCTCCGGTTTTTTAACTGCGAGAGTACGTGTCTCAGGCGCCTGCGTCTATTGAGACCCTTTTCAGAATTTTTAATTGAATATTAGTGGAGTTATAAGGTTTTTCAAAAAAGGGTGTGGTCGGTGGAAAAATTTTTCATCACCACTAATCCCCGCTGGTGATAGCTCAAAAGTTGCACGCGAACTAGACGATCGTAACAGTGAAAACCCCAGTGAATTTGGACCAGGACTTTGTGAGATATTGGACATAGCATCTTTTGACAATAAACAGTGATAGTGACATTTAATTTCGTGAAAAACTTGAATTTTTATTTAGTGACCCCTGTGTGTTCAGCTTTGTGAGGGTGTGTCTCGGGGATACCTGTCTTTTGAGACCCCTCTCAAGAGTTTTGGACCACAACTGTAGGAGTGACACCCCTTTTTCTATAAAAAGGGTGTGGTGGCGAGGTCCTGGATCCTGGTCCCTCAGGAGAGTGATAGAGACACAAAAACGTAAGTGACGTTAGACTGTACCAGAGACTGTTTTCAGATTTAATTTTAGTGCATTAGTTTAGTTATTATAGTGACTTTTAGTTTGATAGACATTTACCACCCCTACTCCAAGGGTTGTGTTCTGCCCCCCTCAAAAAACTTATAAGTAATTAGTGCACAAAAAGACGCAACTTTTGATACCCCTTTGACCCAAATCGGTTGGGAAACCAGGGAGTATTAGTGAAACATACATTTTAAAACTTTAAAACAAATTGTGACGTCACGACATCGGAATTTTTGATAAGTCTTATCAAAAATTAGGTCAAACCGTATTTGACCCATAACTCGGACACCCGTGGCCTGTTTTCACCGGCAAAGGCATTTTTGGGAACCTTGGAACTAACACCGTCCATCCCAAGAACAAAATTAACCAAAAATTTTTAATCGGTTAGGAGGAAACCTCCTAACACACAAACCAACAGCACATAGCTTTCCAAGGCTGTATCTCCGGACTGCTTGGCCCGATTTCGCTGAAATTCGGAAATCGGGAGCCCATAGTGGAGGCCCCCCTTTTGATATTACCAGTTAGACTGTCTTCCTGGAAGAGTCCCTGGAAAACAGGGATAAATCCAAGAAACATTAACATCTTCGGCCTGGTTGGGCCGAATCTAAAAATTTCTTCAGGGATAGCTTCCCCTTAACAAAGGGAAACTACTGGTGCCTACTTTTGGGCCGAAAGGGAAGAGGTCCAGGAGAGGAGGGAAGAAAACCTAACTTCGGCCAGGGTGGTCCGAATTGTAAAATTCCTTCAGATTGCGGCCCGGGATAGGGTATATAACCCATCACAACAAAGAGGGGTCCTGTAAGAGGCCGCAATCCTTCAGGAAAATTAATCTTAAGTTTACACTAATTTAATATTAATTAAATTAGTTTGTATGAAACAAAAAATTTCTTTATTTTGCTTAAATTCCAAATTATAGGAATTGTTTAGGGACTGTACATATCCCCTAAAGACAAGAACAGTCCCAGTTGGGAAAACTTACCCCCCCCTAGGGAGATAAAATAGATCTTAAGTTTTTAAATTGACCAAATTGACATTAACTTTGTTGAACAATTTATTTTTGGCTCAACTTTGACTTATTATTAAATTATTTTTGTAAGGACCGGGACTTTACATCCCAAGTCTGACAACCCTGCAGAGCAGGAGTTCACCTCTCTACTTAGAGAAAATTTTAAATTTAATTTATTTATTTTCTTAGTTTAAGTTAGAACATAAATTGTACCCCCCTTTACAGGGTCAGACATTAAAAATATTGACACACCCCACTATACAGGGTATATAGTATAATTTTAGCATTTGACAATTTTCCCCGTTTTAAAAATGTATCAAACACCGCTAACATCTGTAGCAAAGGGACAGGCCTCCCCTAACGCCAACAAATCGCCCTCGCTAGTGTTGGACGCCGCGAAGACCTTTATCAGGAGACCAGCAGCAAAACGGAGGTCACTGGACAACATGACCATTTATAAAAGGCAGCAGACCACCTACGCTAGCCAGTCCAGTGACCAACTGCTCCAGGAAGTCATGAAAATGTTTGAGGATATCCCTCTGAGGGTTCAACAATATCCTCAAATGAGGAAAGATATCAAAAACTTCCTGGAGCAGGGCTCTGATAATTGTCAACGTATCCTCTTTGAGCTCAGTAGGAGGATGAAGAGCTCGGAGAGGGCGGCGTCCGACACCACGGGCGCGGCGGCCGCGGCTTCACCTCCCGTAAGGGATGAAGCCGCCGCGGCGGCCGCGCCTTCGGCTCAAATGGAGAAGATGATGGCCAGACTGGGGGAAATGGAGACAAACATTTTTGAGTGGATTAATGAGGGCTACCACAAGACAAAGAAAGATCTAGACGACCTAAACGCCGAATTCGAAGGTCAAAGCCTGGGCGTAGCGGAAAGCATCCTCAACAAGATAGAGAGAACACAAGCCGCTATCGACCAGGCGACCGAGGACAAAACAGTGCGTGCGCAGTCCCACATCGAAGACCTGATTGGGACTGTCGCCAGAGATCTTGTGGTAGAAACCAAAACACACCTTGGCGCCGCCGTTAAGGAAATAGTGTCTCAGAGCCAAGGTGTTCCGGATCCAAACCCCCAGTCCTATGCCAGCGTCGCAGCGACCAGACCCCGGCGCCGGCCGGCACTCCACTCTATGGCTGTCACCTCTGAGGATAGACAGGAGACGGCCGGAGAGGTGCTCACCAGAGTGGAGAAGGCGGTCGACGCCGGGCGTACTGGTCTAAGAATATCAAAAGCTAGGAAAGCCAAAAACAGCGTCATCATCCTTGGTTGTGATACCAGGGAAGAGATGGCGAGGGTAAAAACCCAAATTGAAAGCAAAGGAAAGGGGCTTGTGGTAGAGCCCATGCGGAATAAGGACCCGCTGGTCGTCCTTAAAGACGTCCATGTGGAGAGCGACGATGACAAAATGATGTCCGCCATATACACCCAGAACGCGGACATCTTCATGGGCCTACCACAGGAAGAGAGGGAGGCCAAGATAAAATACAGGAAAAAGACCAAAAATCCGGGAACCTCCCACATCGTCCTTCAGGTGGGACCTAAGGCATGGCAGAGGATGACGGCGGCGGGGGTGCTCTACCTGGGCCTTCAAAGGGTCAGGGTGGAGGACCAAACGCCCCTCATCCAATGCACGAAATGCCTGGCATTCGGCCACGGTCGCAAGTTCTGCACCGAGGGTGCGGACAGATGTAGCCACTGTGGGGGCCCGCACTTGCGCAAGGATTGCGCAGAGTATAGTGCGGGTTCGACACCGCGGTGCTGCAACTGCTCGCACTCTGGGTTGAGGGACGTCGGCCACAACGCCTTCAGCGCCGAGTGCCAGACCCGTTCCAAGTGGGATTACTTGGCGAGGGAGACCACGGCTTATCCCTGACACATCTACACACAGATACACACTACACAAAGACACACAAAAACAAACATAGATATAAAGAATATATTTTAAAAATATAGGAAGATATCTAAACACGCACACAACAATAACACTAGATTACATTATTTAACATACAAACATGGACTGAAACAGTTCACAAATAGGAAGGTGACAAAAATATATATTGTTATATATACATTTCTTGTCAATAGAAAGAAATAAAGGAAAGAGTGAACTGTGGATGGAAACACACATATGCAAAACACAAAAACACGCACACAAAAACAAAGAAACTAAACATAAATACGTGTCGTGGAGGCCTGGTCTTCCTAATGAAACTGGGGGCGGTGTGTGGGGTACCAATGTGAGGTACCTGAAATTAGAAATTAAAAATATAGTGTCCCAACAAATCAAATAATGACATAATAAAAGTGACAGGCGCAAAATTAAAAATAAAAATTATCAATACTTACTGCTAAGATTAAAACAGTAGGCTCTAAAACAATTTATATTAGTATGGAAATTTAAATGTATAAATGTGGCGTAAATAACGAATAAATATGTGTAAAAGATATAAATAATCAACGATAAGGAATAGTAGATAACAGATAATATGTAAAAATAGTGCTAATTAAGGAAAAATGTGTAATATAAGTAAAATAAAAATAGAAAAATAACACGCGGATCCGTGTGAGCGCAGATGTGACCGCGCAACTTTTTGTCCAATTCCGTTGCCTAGCAACGGAGTTAAGACAAGAAGTAAACAAAAGCAAACATTTGGAGTAACATGTGAATAAGTATATCATAAAAATTAGAATATATATAAATAGTAAATTAAAAACAATACATGTATGGGAGATATTGTGGGATAGGTATATATAGATGATATGAAAACTATGTGAGTAAATGGAATATAAATATATAAAACACAACAGATGGACAAATGTGTATCTGTAGAAACTGTGTGTACGCTGCAGACACACATTTGAACATATTAACTACAGGTTAAGTACCATTGGGTGAGGTCGGAGCTTGGATGGGTGACCACCCGGGAATTATTTTTGTTAAAATTTTTTGAAGAATATTATTATAAAAGATTGAAATAAATATTAATTGTAAATTGTAAATGTAAAAACTGGAAGTATATATAAGTAAATTTATATAATAAAAGTTAAAATCGTATGAATGGCAAATTAGCGACCACCGAAGTGAAGCAACATTGGGTGAGGTCGGAGTTCGGATGGGTGACCGCCCGGAAATTATTTTCGTAAAAGTTTTTCGAAAAATATTATTATAAAAGACTGAATAAATATTAATTGTGAATTATAAGTATAAAAATTGGAAGTATATATAAGTAAATTTATATTATAAAAGTTAAAATTGTATGAATGGCAAATTAGCGACCACTGAAGAGAAGCAACATTGGGTGAGGTCGGAGCTTGGATGGGTGACCGCCCGGAAATTATTTTTGTTAAAATTTTTCGAAAAATATTATTTTAAAAGATTGAATAAATATTAATTGTAAATTGTAAATATAAAAATTGGAAGTATATATAAATAAATATATATTATAAAAATTGAAATATGTAAATGGTAAATTAAAATAATGTGAATAAGAAATATACGAGAAATGTACTAGAAGACATATGATTGAAATAAAATAAAATTGTAAACAGACAGATGGTGATATAGACAAATATGTGTACATGGAAAATATATATAGAAGGGAAATTTGTTGTTGTTACCATATGTTACTGTTGTTGCTGTCACTGGTATCGCTGTTGTTGCTTGCCATCATCACCACTATTGTCATCTATCATCATCATTACCACTATTGTCATCTCTCATCATCATCACCACTCATCATCATCTCCAATTCATCATCACCACTACTTTCATCATCATCACCACTTTCATCATCATCACCATTTTCATCATCATCACCAATTTCATCATCATCACCATTTTCATCATCATCACCAATTTCATCATCATCACCAATTTCATCATCATCACCATTTTCATCATCACCATTTTCATCATCATCACCATTTTCATCATCATCACCAATTTCATCATCATCACCATTTTCATCATCATCACCATTTTTCATCATCATCACCAATTTCATCAACATCACCAATTTCATCATCATCACCATTTTCATCATCATCACCATTTTCATCATCTTCATCAAATTCATCATTTTCATCATTATCATCATCATTATTATTAAAGTTTGCAAAATGTTGAAACGAACAAAACACATGTATGTAAATTATAGATAATAAATAGACACGAAACAAAATGTTACAACAAATAGGATAGAACACAAATAGATGAATGAAATGGAATGGCAGATATATGTGTCCGACAACTGAAATGTGCCGAACACATATATCTGCACATATTAAATATATTATATATACATATATATCAAATTATATCGACACCACTACACACAGCACTGTAAATACAATTAGATACACAAGGTCCTGTCGTTATAATGGACGGGGAAAAGAGAATAGGCAGTAACGCCCTGCGATGGCGGGTGCCTGCCACAAAGATTAAAAAAAAAAAAAAAAAAAACCTAACCTAACCTAACCTAACCTAACCTAACCTAACCTAACCTAACCTAACCTAACCTAACCTAACCTAACCTAACCTAACCTAACCTAACCTAACCTAACCTAACCTAACCTAACCTAACCTAACCTAACCTAACCTAACCTAACCTAACCTAACCTAACCTAACCTAACCTAACCTAACCTAACCTAACCTAACCTAACCTAACCTAACCTAACCTAACCTAACCTAACCTAACCTAACCTAACCTAACCTAACCTAACCTAACCTAACCTAACCTAACCTAACCTAACCTAACCTAACCTAACCTAACCTAACCTAACCTAACCTAACCTAACCTAACCTAACCTAACCTAACCTAACCTAACCTAACCTAACCTAACCTAACCTAACCTAACCTAACCTAACCTAACCTAACCTAACCTAACCTAACCTAACCTAACCTAACCTAACCTAACCTAACCTAACCTAACCTAACCTAACCTAACCTAACCTAACCTAACCTAACCTAACCTAACCTAACCTAACCAAATTTTCAGACGCTTTTCGGGCGAGTTATAACGCTTTTTCACAAAAGGGTGTGGTCGGTGAAAATTTTCATCACCATCACCAATTTCACCTGGTGATAGCTTAAAAGTAGCGCGTGGACTAGACGATTGTGACGGTGAAATCCCCAGTTAAATCGGACCAGGACTTAGCCAGATATTGGACAAAATAAACTCTGACAATTAACAGTGAAAGTGACACTTAATTTTGTGAAAAACTTGGATTTTCTTTTAGTGACCCCTGTGTGTTCAGCTCTGTGAGGGTGTGTCTCGGGGATACCCTTCTTCTGAGACCCCTCCCAAGAGATTTGGACCACTTCTGCAGGAGTGACACCCCTTTTTCTTTAAAAAGGGTGTGGAGGCTGAGGTCCCGGATCCTGGTCCCTCGGGAGAGTGATAGAGACACAAAACGTGAGTGACGGTGAGCTGTACCAGATACTGTTTTTACTTTTTAGTTCAGTGCATTAGTTTAGATTTTATAGTGACATTTAGTTAGATAGACATTTACCACCCTTACACTAAGGGTTGTGTTTTGACCCCCTCAAAAAACGTATAATTAAATAGTGCACAGAAAGACGGAACTTTTGAGACCTCTTTGACCCAAATCGGTTGGGAAATCAAAGAGTTATAGTGTATAGTACTTTTAAAACTTTGAAACTTTTTTGTGACGTCACGACATCGGAATTTTTGATAAGTCTTATCAAAAATTAGGTCAAACCGTATTTGACCCATAACTCGGACACCCGTGGCCTGTTTTTACCAGCAAAGGCATTCTTGGGAACCTTGGAACCAACACCGTCCATCCCAAGAACAAAATTAACCAAAAATTTTTTATCGGTTAGGAGGAAACCTCCTAACACACAAACCAACAGCACATAGCTTTCCAAGGCTGTATCTCCGGACTGCTTGGCCCGATCTCGCTGAAATTCGGGAATCGGGAGCCCATAGTGGAGGCCCCCCTTTTGACATCACCAGTTGGACCGCTTTCCTGGAGGAGTCCCTGGAAAACAGGGATAAAACCAGGAAACCTCAATATCTTCGGCCTGGTTGGGCCGAATCCAACAATCTCTTCGGGGACAGCTTCCCCTCAACAAGGGGCAACTGCTGGCGCCTTCACTTGGGCCATAAGGGAAGAGGTCCGGGAAGAAAAGGGGAAAAAACCCAACTTCGGCCTGGGTGATCCGATCCGGATAGTTCTTTTGGATTGCGGCCCGGAACAGGGCAAACAACATATTACAGCAAAGAGGGGACCTGTAGGAGGTCGCAATCCATCAGGATAATTAATTTTAAGTTTATAAAATTTTAATTTATTCTGAATTAGTTTGTTTGAAACAAAAATTATTTATTTTTATTTTAATTTTGAAATTATTTTAACTGATACGGGACTGTATACATCCCCTAAATACAACGACAGTCCCAATTGGGAAAATTTACGCCCCCTTATAGGGGAAAAAATTAAAATTAAGTTTTAAATTGACAAATTTGAATTTAAGTTATTTTCCTTTTTCTTAGTTTTAAGTTAGTTATAGACGTGTACCCCCTTATACAGGGTCAAATATTAATAATAAGACACACCCCGTTATACAGGGTGTATAATATAGTTTTAATAGTTGACAATTTTCCCCGACTTTTAAAAAAAAAAAAAAAATGTACGACACACCGCCAACATCGCATGCAAGGGGACAGGCCTCCCCTAATGCCAACAAATCGCCTTCGCTAGTGTTGGACGCCGCGAAGACTTTTATCAGAAGACCAGCTACAAAGAGGAGGTCACTGGACAACATGTCCATCTACAAAAGGCAGCAGACCACCTACGCTAGCCAGTCCAGTGACCAACTGCTCCAGGAGGTCATGAAGATGTTTGAGGATATCCCCCTGAGAGTTCAGCAATATCCTCAAATGAGGAAGGATATCAAAAACTTCCTGGAGCAGGGCTCAGATAATTGTCAGCGCATCCTCTTTGAGCTCAGCAGGAGGATGAAGAGCTCGGAGAGGGCGGCGTCCGACACCGCGGGTGCGGCGGCCGCGGCTACATCTCCCGTAAGGGATGAAGCCGCCGCGGCGGCCGCGCCCTCGGCTCAAGAGGAAAGAATTATGGCTAGGCTGGGGGTACTAGAAGATAGCGTCTATCAGTGGATCTGTGAGACCCAAAGCAAAATAAAAACCCAACACATGGAACTCGAAAAGGAGAGTCAGGCAACAATCGGGACCACGGCGGACCTCCTCATCCACGAAATAGAAAGGGCGCATAAAATAACCAATGAGGAGACAAAGGAACAGCTGGAGCTCGCGCGGTCCCAAATAGAGTCCCACATGGAGGACCTAATTGGGACTGTCGCGAGAGACCTAGCAGTCGAAACGAAGACCCACATCGGCGCCGCCGTGGAGGAAATTGCCTCACAAAGCCAAAAGGTCTCACAGCCAGTCCCCCAGACCTATGCCAGTGTCGCAGCGGCCGGACCCCGGCGCCGGCCGGCACTCCACTCTTTGGCTGTCACCTCTAAGGACAGACAGGAGACGGCCGGAGAGGTGTTCACCAGAGTGGAGAAGGCGGTCGACGCCAGGCGTACTGGCCTTAAAATATCAAAAGCCAGGAAGGCGAAGAACAGCGTCGTCATCCTGGGCTGCGACACAAAGGAGGAGTTGGCGAGGGTGAAAACCCAGATTGAAGATAAAGGCGAGGGGCTCGTGGTGGAGCCCATGACGAACAAGGACCCGCTGGTCGTCCTCAAGGATGTCCATGCGGAGAACGACAAGGAAGACATAATAACAGCAATATGTAAACAAAACGCGGAAGTCTTCATGGGCCTACCACGGGAAGAAGGGGAGGCCAACATTAGAATAAAATACAAGAAAAGAACTAGGAACCCGGGGACCTCCCACATCGTCCTACAAGTGGGACCAAAGACATGGCAAAGGATGACGGCGGCGGGGGTGCTCTACTTGGGCCTACAAAGGGTCAGGGTGGAGGACCAGTCGCCGCTCATCCAGTGCACGAAGTGCCTGGCATTCGGCCACGGTCGCAAGTTCTGCACTGAGGGTGCGGACAGATGTAGCCACTGTGGAGGCCCGCACTTGCGCAAAGACTGCGCAGACTACAGTGCGGGTTCGGTGCCGCGGTGCTGCAACTGTTCGCACTCTGGGTCGCGGAGCATAGACCATAACGCCTTTAGCGCCGAGTGCCCTAGCCGTGCCAAATGGGACTACTTAGCGAGGGAGACCACGGCTTATCCCTGACACACTAGCACACAGATACACACTACACAAAGACACACATAAACTAACACTGATATAAAGATTATATTATAATAATATAGGAATATATCAAAACATGCACACAAACAATAAACACTAGATTACACCTATTTTGACAGACAAACATGGACTGAAACAGTTCACAAATAAGAAAGTAGCAATAATATATATTATCACATATATATTATTTGTTAAGGATTGTTATAAAGGAAGGAGTGAACTGTGGAGGGAAACACACATGTACAGAACACAAAACATGCACACTAAAACAAAGAAACTACACACAAAAACGTGTCGTGGAAAGCTGGTCACCCCGACCATAATGGGGGCGATGTGTGAGGCCTCTGATTGACAAAACATAGTGTCCCATACAAACATGTGATGATAAGATAAAATTAATAGGCGTGTAATTAAATGTTAAAAATAAATAGCTAAGACAAAAATGACAGGCTGCAAATAGTAAAATATTAGTATGAGAAATATAAGTATGTATTGTGACGTAAAAAATGAATATATGTGTGTAATACGTGTGAATAATTAATAGTAAGGATAAATAGATGACGATAAATATATAAGTGTAGAACATATTAATGAGAATTATAAAATATAGACAAATTAAATATATATGGAATAACACGGCGATCCATGCTAGTGCAAGATGGCGGCGCAACTTTATGCCTCAAGCTCCGTTGCCTAGCAACGGAGAATGAGACAAAAAGGTAAACAATAACAAACAGTTGGAGCAATATGCTTCTGTAAATGAAAATGAAAAATCTTTGGTGTGATATATGTATATAACTAAACAATTGTATGTACCATGTGTACATATGTGTCATAAAGGTTTTAAATATGAACAGTAAACTAAAAATAATACATGTATGGGAGATATTGTGGGATATATATAGATGACATGAAAAATTATGTGAGTAAATAGATTATAAATATATAAAACACAACAGATGGACAAATGTGTATCTGTAGAAACTGTGTGTACGCTGCAGACACACAGTTGAACATATTAATCACAGAGGTTAAGCAACATTGGGTGAGGTCGGAGCATGGATGGGTGACCACCCGGAAATTATTTTTGTTAAATTTTTTGAAAAATATTGTTATAAAGGATTGAATTAAATATAAATTGTGAATTGTAAATATAAAAACTGGAAGTATATATAAGTAAATTTATATTATAAAAGTTAAAATTGTATGAATGACAAATAAGCGACTACCGAAGTGAAGCAACATTGGGTGAGGTCGGAGCTTGGATGGGTGACCGCCCGAAAATTATTTTTGTTATAAAATTATTTTCTTTTTTCTTTTAGAATGTATATTATAAGGATAAAAATAAATAAAATAGGGAATGTAAATATAAAAATTAGAAGTATATATAAATAAATATAAATTGTAAAAATTTAAATATGTAAATGGTAAATTAAATAATAGGAATAATAAATGTATGAGAAATGTACTGGAGGACATATGAGTGAAATAAAATAATGCTGTAAATAAATAAATAGTAATATAGACAAATATGTGTACATGTAAAATATGTATGGAAGGGAAATCTATTGAGGTTACCATATGTTATTGTTGTTGCTATCACGGGTATCGCTATTGTTGCTTATCCTCATCACCACTATTGTCATCTTTCATCATCATCACCACTATTGTCGTCTCTCATCATCATCACCACTATTATTATCTTTCATCATCATCACCAATTTCATCATCATCACCACTTTCATCATCATCACCAATTTCATCATCATCACCAATTTCATCATCATCACCCATTTCATCATCATCACCATTTTCATCATCATCACCATTTTCATCATCATCACCAATTTCATCATCATCACCAATTTCATCATCATCACCATTTTCATCATCATCACCATTTTCATCATCATCACCATTTTCATCACTTTCATCATTTTCATCATCATCACCATTTTCATCATCATCACCAATTTCATCATCATCACCATTTTCATCATCATCACCAATTTCATCATCATCACCATTTTCATCATCATCACCATTTTCATCATTTTCATCATTTTCATCACTTTCATCATAATCATCAATATCATCATTTTCACGATTTAGAAATTATGTAAAACTTTGAAATAAACATAATATATGTATAAAAATTTATAGAAAGTAAACAGACACAAAATAATATGTTGTAACAAATAAGATAGAACACAAATAAATGGTTGTAACAGATGGGCGAATGTATGTGTGCGACAATCTAAAAGTGCCGAACACATATATCTGCACATATTTAATATATTATATATACATATATATCAAATTATATCGACATCACTACACACAGCACTATATATATACACAAACAGATATACAAGGTCCTGGCAATTTAAACAGTCGGGGAAAAGAGATAAGGCAGCAACGCCCTGCGATGGCGGGTGCCTGCTTAAAATAAAAAAAAAAAAAAAAAAAAAAAAAAAAAAAAAAAAAAAAAACCTAACCTAACCTAACCTAACCTAACCTAACCTAACCTAACCTAACCTAACCTAACCTAACCTAACCTAACCTAACCTAACCCCGAGTCTTGTCCGCACCCTGGTCGCGATCAGAAGCTATTTTACAGTGCTCCGCGCTAAAAAATTCAAAATATCGGGTTTTTCTTAAGCTATCGACAAGATTTTGGTGTCAGGAGATAGGTCTCGCCAAGACCTACATCCTAGTGACGCGTGGTGCAGCCGCACGCGCTTGAGTGAAGTAGGAAAAGTGTTTTTCCTCGTTTTTAGAGGTTAAGTGTGGAAATAGAAAACTAAAAAGTGCGATAGTGACGTTGTTTGTGAACCAATTTACATGAAAAAAGTGCCTTCGTGTAGCGCCTCCTGACCCCCACCGGTTTTGCTGTGTTTTTGCGTTGTCGGACTTCCCGTTTTTCCGGGAAAACCAGAAAAACAAAAACCACGTGGTGACACGTGGTTTTGAAAACGGTGAAGGAGCTGTCGGAGATCCCTGAAAATTTAAAGGTAGAAGCACATCATTATTACGTCTCATATTCTGCAAAGAGAAAAATTTTATCATCTGTGGAAATTTTTTTATAGACTTTTAAAAATTGAAACTTTGCAATCTAATATTTCTGGAACCAGGAAGTTTTTCAAGAAACTGCAATTGCTATCCTTGGCGCGCTTGCTCAGAGAACCGTCCTGCAAAGAATTATAATTTTAGAACTTTTAGTTTAATAATAGTAATTATTTTTATGAAAATTTGTGTTTTTTGAAAGTTTTTAGGTTATATTTTTAGGTTTTTATTTTTTGTAAAATTGTTCATTACAGTGACTAATTTACTCTATTTTATGGTATTTTTTGCATATTTTTATGTTCAGTGGTTACGGAGATACGATATTTTTTATATTAATTGTGAATAAATAGATAAATATACAAAATAAATAATTTTTGGGCTCGGGATTGTGTTCAAACACATATTTGACCTTGGATTGAGCCCAAGAACCGACCCTCTATCTTCAAAATTGGAAGATATTAGATTTAACCGCAAATTCGGTTGCGGCGGTTAAAAACTTTAAAGTCTCGTATCTCGGGACCCACTCATCGCAGGAACTTGCGGTTTTCGGGGTAATTAAGCCCAAGACATAGCCAAGTCGGGCAAGATATTTCTAGGCTGTTTGGAGCAAAATTATTTTTAAGGGTTGTAACCACCCCTTAAAAACAAAGGACGTCAAGCCACGACGTCTACTTGAAACCCGGACTCTCTGCGATAAGCGGTTGAGGAGTTACAGGCATCTGAAACTGGCGTTTGACAGTTCGGCCGCCATCTTGGAAAACTTTGGACGGACATAGCTCCTCGACTGTAAGCCGTAGAGAGACGCGGTTTTGAGATTTGGGTAGGGGGACAAAATCCCTGTAGGTTACAAATAGTTAAATTTGGATTTGGGGCAAAAATTTGCCCACGGCTGAAAATAGTCCCAACGGGTAGCCCAGGTGTAGACGAGACAGGGGAACCCAAGCACGAGCACCCTGTGACAGCTGGAACGGGAGATAACGACGGTCAAAGTTCAGCGCGCGGCCATTTTGAAAATATTAAAACATCCGTATCTTCCGAACCGGTTGACTTAGAGAGACGGGACTAGTTTCTAGTACTAAAGCGGGCCTCAGAGTATAGGACCAGGTCGCTTTTGGGCTAATCGAAGAGTCAAAAAATTTTGACCCCAGAAAGGGTGGGAGTAGATAGGGCTCGTCGAGCTGAGTGTGGGGATACCGAGCACGACCCCCTTCGGACGGTTGGTTCCGGAGTTATAGCCTTTTAAACATCTTTCGGATTCTTCGGTTACTTTTAACCGAAAACTTTGAACGTCTGTAGCTTCGGGGCCCTTGTGGTTGGCTGGGGCGTGTTTGGGGTCCCTGGAACGGGGCGAGTGAGGGCTATTTGACGGGCTCATGACATCGACTCTACCTAGAGTCACAAATTAGATAGAGTCCAGAACCGACAAATTTGACAGTTGGGGTAAATTTCTTTCACTGACTGGAAGAAACTGTATTGTAGTACCCACCCAGGACACGAGAGTAATAACTCTGAGTTAGTTAGGTTATAAAATCCTTTAAATCTTTTTATATTTTGTTCTTCCCTTTTTGTGAAGTTGGACCTATTTTAGACTCACTATTTGTAGTGGTAAGATATTTTAAGACAGGAGTTGGTGACTCCTTATAGACAAGAGTCAGCGACTCTATCTTTTGACTTGTGTTTCTGTGTGTGACTTGTGTGTTTTATATACAATTTTACTGTTTGTTTATTTACATTATTTACATTATATACATTATTTGCACTATTATTACGAGTTGCCACCTTTTTGATAGCTGCACACCACAACCCATTCAAAATGTCAGTAGTAGAAAATAAAAAATCACCGACTTCTAAATTGGTGCGTCGGAGCTGTGAGGGAAGGGAAGCGTCTAAAGGCGCCCCCACTCAAAGCCGAGTACAGGGGGAGAAAGAAGCCGGTCCCTCAAAGGTAGAGGCTCCCCCGAAAGTAATATCAAAAACTAGTACGGCGCAACCAAAACAGATCACACCAACTGTCATAGTACTGGACGAACCTGAGAGTCCAAAAACTTACGCGAGTTGCACAGCCGAAGCTCGCGCAAAACTTGAGAGAGTCAAACGCCACCTGAACTCCTTCAAGTCGATGAAGAGGGAAGCGAAAATGGTGGTATTTGACGCTGTAGATAGGATGTACCAGTTGGTGAAGGAGTTGGAAGCGGAAAACAAGGCCGCGAAATTGGGGAGGGAAATGGAAACTGGATCTGGAAGCGGGGGGCAAGACATCAGCCCGACCGGTGGGCTCCCCGGAACCAGTCTAATGATGTCAAAAATAGAAGACCACTCCAAATTGCTACTGGAAACAAACCAGATGATTAGGGAATTGAATGCGAATATGGAGCAGCACAGGGAGGTTTTAGATAGAGCCCAGCAACAACCACAGCAACCTGCCTCGAACGCGATAAAGGTGGACCGGGCAAGGCCGCAACTGAGCACTTTACACTCAGTTGTGGTCACCTCGGAAGACCCAGAGGAGACAGGGGAGGAGACCTTTGGTAGGGTCAGAAAAGCGATCGATGCAAAGGAGGGCTGGATTAGGGTCGAGAGGGTCAGGAAAGCTAGAGATAGAAAGATAATTATGGGTTTCGCTACTAAGGAGGAAAGAGAGAAAGCGAAACAAAAGCTGACGGAGAAAGCGAATGGCCTCTCAGTGGAAGAGGTTAAAAATAAAGACCCCTTAGTGATCCTCAAGGACGTTCTTAAAATCAACACCGATGAGGACGTCTTAAAGGCCCTAAGAAACCAGAACCGCCCTCTCTTCCAAGATCTTCGGGAAGGAGAAGACAGGGTTGCGATAAAGTTTCGAAGGAAAGGTAGGAACCCGCACTCTGTGCACGTCGTACTTAGTGTCTCACCCGTTATATGGAAAAGGGTTACAGACCGGGGGTATGTGCACATCGACCTCCAGCGCATAAGGGCCGAGGATCAAACACCGTTAATTCAGTGCAGTCGATGCCTGGACTACGGCCACACAAAAAGATATTGCAAAGAACTGGCCGACCTCTGCAGCCACTGCGGAGGTCAACACCTCAAAACCGAATGCGCGGAGTATAGAAATGGGCTTCCACCTAAGTGTCGCAACTGTGTGAAGACCGTACAGGACGATAACGAGCACAATGCTTTCAGCAGAGACTGTCCGGTACGCCATAGACGAGACGGGTTAGCTCGGCTCACTGTGGCCTATTGCTAAGGGCGTCCCGGGCGATTCCACCTATAAGGTGCTCCAGACCAACTTACAGAGGAAAAAGCTGGCGACGAATGAGCTTCTAATTGAAGCAGTAAAACGTCGAGCATCCTTGGCACTCCTCCAGGAGCCATATTTGGGTAGCAGCGGATCCATGGGAATGTACGCAGGCGTGAGACTCTACCAGAACACCATGGTGGGGGAGGGTAAAGTGAAAGCGGCTATAGCCGTATTCGACCACGACCTTACGGTCATACAATACCCAAAACTCACCACCAACAACATCGTGGTGGTGGGGATCCAAACGGTGGCCTGGGAAATCACGCTGGTTTCTTTTTATTTTGAACCGGATCTCCCAATGGGACCGTACATTTCTCAGCTGGAGAATATCGCTCAAACCTTCCGTTACAGGAAAATGGTTGTAGGAGGAGATGCAAACTCAAAGAGCACCTGGTGGGGAAGTCTCAAGACAGATGACAGGGGTAATGACATGGCAGGAGCTCTCGGGGACATGAATCTACATATCCTAAATAGCGGTGATACCCCGACCTTTGACACGATCCGGGGTGGCCAGAGGTACCACAGCTACATAGACGTCACAGCCTGCTCGGTGGACCTTTTGGACCGGATCGAGCAGTGGAAAGTGGAAGAGAGTCTGACGGGCTCGGATCATAATGGCATTCTATTTAACATTCGTCTTAAAAAATCCAAAGGACTTGCTGTCTCCAGAACCACAAGAAGATTCAACACGGGAAGAGCAAATTGGCAGGAATTTTTGACAAAATTTAATCAGCTGAAAACTGATTGCGGATTGACTAAGAACGTGATTGAAGGGATTGGTACAATTGTGGAACTGGAAACAGCAGTCACTAGCCTAACAAACGCAATAACTGAGGCATGCATAAAATCTATGCCATTAAAAAAGCCTAACGCGAAACCCAGATTGCCATGGTGGTCCGAAAAACTCGCGAAGCTGAAAAGGGAAGTGGCCACGAGGAAGAGGAGGATAAGGTGCGCAGCACCGGTGAGAAGGTCGAAGGTCGTTGATGAATACTTAAAGCTAAAAGAGGAATACGAAACCGAGGCTGCCAAAGCCATAGTCGACAGCTGGAAGAAATTCTGTGCTAAGCAGGACAGGGAAGGTTTGTGGGAGGGTATATACAGGGTAATAGCGAGAACATCACGCAGGGAGGAAGATCTGCCGCTAGAAAAGGATGGGGTAACACTGAACCCTAGGGAATCGGTTGCACTGCTCGCGGATACCTTTTACCCAGAAGATCGGGTAGAAGAGGATAATGCATACCATCGGAGCATAAGAGCCAAAGCGGACGGTGTTAGTGTTGGGACTCAGGACGAATCTTGTGACCCGCCATTCACGCTGACAGAACTCCGCATAGCGTGCGGATCTTTCAACCCGAAAAAGGCCCCGGGTAAAGACGGCCTTACCGCTGATATCTGCTGTAGAGCAGTCGAAGCGGACCCGGAGGCTTTCCTTGCCCTGCTTAATAAAAGCCTAGAGCTCCATTACTTCCCCCGAGTATGGAAGGAGGCTATCGTTGTCGTCCTCAGAAAACCAGGGAAAGGGAATTACAGTATGCCCAAGGCCTACAGACCCATTGGTCTCTTACCTGTGATGGGTAAGATTTATGAAAAGATGCTCATGTCAAGGTTAAAGCACTATATCCTTCCGGGGATGAGTACTCACCAATACGGGTTCATGCCACAGAGGGGCACCGAAGACTCCCTCTATAACCTTATGCAACACATTAAGAATGGACTGGAAAACAAAAAGATTGTAGTACTAATATCTTTGGATATAGAGGGAGCCTTCGACAACGCCTGGTGGCCGGTAATAAGGACCCGTTTGGTTGAGGAGAAATGTCCGCTGAACATTAGGAAGGTAATAGATAGCTACCTCTCTGAAAGGAAGGTGAGCATCAGATACGCCGGAGAGGAATACACCAAAAGCACAAATAAGGGATGTGTACAGGGTTCCATAGGGGGGCCCATTTTATGGAACTTGCTTTTGGATCCTCTCCTCAAAACCCTTGACAAAAACGGCGAGCACGTGCAGGCATTCGCCGATGACGTCGTCATGGTGTTCACCGCTGATACCGCCCGGCAAATTGAAATCCGCGCGAATGCCGCCCTCGAGTGTGTTCGAGAGTGGGGTGTCGGAAATAAACTTAGATTTGCCCCGCATAAAACCAACGCAATGCTTATTACACGCAAACTAAAGTACGACACCCCACGCCTGAATATGGGAGGGGTCCCGATCTCCTTGGGCGGTGAGCTCAAATTGTTAGGGGTCACCATTGACGACAAGCTTACCTTTAAGCCGCACGTGGCAAATGTGTGTAGGAAGGCCTTGGGCATACATAAGCAGCTTACTAGGGCAGCCAAAACAACGTGGGGTTTACACCCAGAAGTCGTGAGAACGATATATGTGGCGACGGTTGAGCCGATCGTGTTGTACTGCGCCAGTGTGTGGGAACATGCTGCCTACAGAGTTGGCATTATTAAGCAGCTGAACGCGGTGCAGCGGGGAGTAGCGCAGCAGATTTGTAAGGCCTACCGTACGGTGTCGCTAAACTCGGCCCTGGCACTGGCTGGGATTCTCCCACTGGACCTTCGTGTCCGGGAGGTAGCCTCCCTGTACCGGGCCAAGAGGGGGGAACCCCAGCCGATGCTGTGTGACCGGGAGGTTGAGCGAATGACTTGCGCTCTCCAAGCCCCGCATCCATCGGAGAGGAGAGAGATAGAGGTGGTCAGCCTGGTGAACCAGGAGCAGCTTGATGCCAGCGGTGAATGTGAAATTCGCATATTCACCGATGGCAGCAAGATTGGGGGGGAGGTTGGAGCAGCGGTCTCCATATGGAGAGGAGAGGTAGAGACCAAAACCCTCAAATTAAAGCTCGCAGATTACTGCACGGTTTACCAGGCTGAACTACTGGCTATATGCCGGGCAACCAGAGAGGCTCTTAAAGCCCGAGCGACATCGTACGGTATATACAGCGACTCGATGGCGGCCCTTCAGGCGGTCCAGAACTTCAGTTGCCCCCATCCACTTGCGGTTGAAACACGACGGAACCTCAAATCAATGTCCGAACAGAACAAAGTATTATCTTTGTTCTGGATCAAAGCGCATGCTGGATTGGAGGGCAACGAGAGAGCAGATGTTTTGGCCAAAGAGGCTGCGGGGAATAAAAAGAAAAGGCCTGACTATGATCAGTGTCCGATCTCATTCATCAAGCGTAGCATTAGAATGGCAACGCTTGATGAATGGAACCGGAGATACACTGCCGGTATAACTGCTGGCATAACAAAGTTGTTCCTTCCTGACGTGCTGGTAGCATATAAAATAGTTCGCGAGATCGGGACTAACTACGTGACAACGCAAATCATGACTGGGCACGGTGGTTTCTCCGAATACCTACATCGGTTTCGGTGTAAGGAGAGCCCAGCGTGCGTCTGCGACCCGGCTACGGACGAGACCGTCCCACATGTGTTGTTCGAGTGCCACATTTTCGCGCTTCACAGATACAACTTTGAACAGGAGGTGGGTTGTAGTGTCAGCTTGGCGAACATAAATGATTTAATGAAACCAAAATTAAGGAAAAAGTTCCTTAGATATTGTATAGAAATTGCTAAAATTGTAATTGTCAGGAACAAGAGCAAATGATTTTAATAGATATGTCTCTTTAATATTTTGAAAAATATTCACATTAGACATAACGTGAAAAATGTATAGAAGTAAGGAACTATAATATAAATAAAAATAAGCTTAAAAATAAGAATAGGTAACGCGTAGGATGTCATAATGTGAGCGTAGAATAATACATAGATATATAAGAACAATTGGAATAGACATAGGAAATGTGTAATATAAACCCGTTGTAACTGTAATTTAGAATAGTATAAGAACAATGTATAACAATTGGAGTGTAAAATAAGGAACAGTGTATAACAATTAGAGTGTAAGTATAAAAAGTCTTATGTATAAATAGGCAATTGGCCGTGCATTATCATTTAAGCAAATAAATCTGTAAGACATAAATAAGAAACTGATTGTATTGTAGCATAAGTAAGTAAAACTGTAAAACTGTAATGTATAAATAAGAAATAGATTATGTATTATTGTATAAGTAAGCTGCTAAAAAAAAAAAAAAAAAAATAAAAAATGAACTTGTATCTCAATCTCCCCCCTGAGTAAATAAGTAAATAAATAAAGAAAATAAGGAGCAAAGAGAATAGGTTTATTGTGGGAATCCCACCCACCATAAGAATGGAAAGAGATGAAAGATCGAAAGATAAAGTATGCAGAAAGAAAGTGCGAGAGGCATAAGCGATAGACTGGAATGATAAAGAGAATTAGTGAAAATAGGCTCCGATTACGTTGGAGGTAGGATTGCTGTATAAAAAAAAAAAAAAAAAAAAAAAAAAAAAAAAAAAAAAAAAAAAAAAAAAACCTAACCTAACCTAACCTAACCTAACCTAACCTAACCTAACCTAACCTAACCTAACCTAACCTAACCTAACCTAACCTAACCTAACCTTCCGCCGTGTGGAGCCGGCATAGAATAGCTCCACCCCATCTCCTCCCGTGGGTGTCGTAAAAGGCGACTAAGGGAAAATCGGAGCCGAATTTCAGGCTGCCGAGATGGGCGTGACCCGTCGTGCCGCACTCCAAACGTCCCTCTGCTTTAGCAGAGGGCGTATTGGAAAGCGAGTAGGTCAGAGGGGCTGGCACTTGAGTGCTAGCTCCGTCTGTGAGAGAGGGCTAGCCACCCTCTCGCATTCCGTAACCAACAGGGGCTCAGCAACGACCCGATTGGTGGCTACAAGAGGGTATGCTGAGAACCTGTTGGCCGGAGGGCTTGCCTTAATTGGCCGGCCCATGACAAGGACAGTCTATAACACCCGACAGCTAAGTCGATAAAACCTGTGGATACCGGCCGACCTCCACAGTACATAGGCTTATCCGGGTGCAGGGGGCACCGCCCGGATGGACTTCATTTCCCCCATACTCGTGGGTTAAGTTATGGATACTGAAACTAAAACTAATATTGAAAACGAAATTGATACCAATAAAAAAACGACTACTGGCAAGCCAACCGGATCATCTGATTGCAAGGGGGAGTTGCGAACCCCGTCACCACACCCGTTGGTGACGAAGGAGGCACGCGTCACCCTGACGCGATATAGCAGGGACTCGTCGGCGTCAAGTGACGCCTCAATGGTGGACGCGGACTCGCGCCCATCATCGCCGGGTCGGTTGTGGCGGAAACGCCTCAACTCCGACAGCTCCGGCCCAGTGGAGGTGAAGAAGAGAGGTCGCCCACCTACAACTGGGGAATACGTCGGCCTGGCGCAAGCCAAGGCCGACTTGAACAGGGCAAAGGAGCGGGAGCTGGAGCTCCGCGCCGAGAAGGAACTGGCGGAAGAGGTCCGACAGCAAAGGGAGTCTTACCTCCGTAAAACTCCCATACAGACGTCGGACCAAACACAATCTTCCGAGCCCGTCAGCGCAGATCAGCTGACGGTGTCCATCGAGGCGGCAGTGGCGGTGGTGCAAACCATCGCCACAAAGAGCTCCAAGCTCAAGGGGCAATATGTGCGGGACCTGAGGGTGGCCTGTAGCTCCATTTTGGAGCTCGCCCACCAACTCAAGGCCCGCACTGCGAACGAGGAGGTCGCCAACCTTCAGGTAGAGCTTGCTGCCGTACGGGCGGAAATGAAGGCCCTGAAGATGAGTCGCGAGGAGATGATCTTCATGATCGATGCGCGACTCGCGGGCTTCCAGGACCGCCTGCTGCCTGAGGTGCGCATCCGTCCGCCTCTCCAGGCGGACGAGAGGAACGCCGCCAGAGCCGCTGGTGCTGCCCGTGCTGCGGAACAAAAGGCCTCCAAGTCCAGCCGGAGGCCCGAGTCTTCTGCCGTTCTTCCCACTCCTTCCGCGCCTCCTCAGGCTCCGCCCCTCTCGCCCGTCGCGGCAGACGGGCAGAAGGATTCGGATCCCTGCCCCTCTGGGACGGTCCCGTCGGACGGGGAACCCAAGGGGAAAAAGAAAAAGCAGAAGGCAAAGAAACGGAGTGCAGCGGCGAAGGAGGCCGAAGCTGCCCGTCAGCCGCGCCCGCAGGCTCCCGCCGCCGCCCCGCCACCTGTGAAGGAGGCGTGGAGCGCCGTGGCGGCGCGGCCTAAGAAAAAGGCCACCCCAGCACCGCCGAGCGTCAAGGCACCCGCCAAGCCTCCGAAGAAGGCGAAGGCGAGTCGCAAACTCCGCGCCCCGACAACCGCTGCAGTGTGCCTCACACTGCAGCCGGGCGCTGTAGAGAAGGGGGTCACCTATTCCCAGGTGATCGCCAATGCCGAGAGGTCCATCGATATAAAGACTCTCGGCATTGACGGCCTCCGGTTCCGCACTGCCGTGACCGGGGGAAGGATCCTGGAGATAGGTGGCGCTGACAGGGCCACCAAGGCCGATAAATTGGCGGCCAAGCTTGAAGAGGTGCTGGGAGAGGAGGTCCGTATCGCCAGGCCGGAGAGGTGCGTAGAGTTGCGCATCTCAGGCCTGGGCGATGCGGCAACTAAGGAGGCGGTAGCCAAAATCCTGGCAGAAGAGGGAGGCTGCCCTGTCGCCTCCATCAAGGTGGGCGACATCAATCGCCCACCCGGTCGACAGGGCACTGCCTGGCTGCGGTGTCCGGTTGCGGCGGCCAAAAAGTTAACGGACGGCCGCCGCATCGTCGTCGGGTGGTCAGCGGTCAAGCTGACCACCCTGGAGCCAAGGCCGGCGCGGTGCTTCAGCTGCCTGGAGCCGGGACACGTGGGGGCAAAGTGCGCTGCGAAGATCGACCGCAGCGCACTCTGCTTCCAATGCGGACAGGAGGGCCACAAGGCGGCCGCCTGCTCCGCGGACCCCAGGTGTCCCGTCTGTGCAGCGGAAGGTGTGGCGTCCGGCCACAGACTCGGCTCCGCGAAGTGCCGGGCAGCCTCCCGTAAGAGGGGGGGTCAGGCGAAACGCAAGGCGACAGGGGGGGTGGAACCCAAGACCACCCCAACGACCCTGTCGCCACCGTCCAATGAGGAGGAGATGGACACCGCCCAAATTTAATGGCTCTCCAAATCTCCGTGCTGCAGGCCAACGTCAACCACTGCGCCGCGGCCCAGGACCTACTGGCCCAGACCGTGACGCAGTGGCAGACGACAGTGGCGGTAGTCGCCGAGCCGTATTACGTGCGCACCGGCCCCAACTGGGCCAGCGACAGCGACGGCTTGGTGGCTATCGTCGCCCAGCGAACCGGCCCCCACCAACTCGACAGAGTAGTGAGGGGCCGAGGGTGCGTCCTCGCCACGCTGGGCGACACTGCAGTGATTGGGGTGTACTTCTCGCCCAACAGAAGCCTCGCCGAGTTCGAGCAGTGGCTCACGGAGGTCGGGGCTCTGTTGGCGGACGCGCACCCCACTCCGGTCGTGGTAGCCGGGGATTTCAACGCCCACTCACGGGCGTGGGGATCTCCGAGGACCGACGGCCGGGGGGAGATATTGGAGGAGTGGGCGGTGTCTCACGGCTTGGTGCTGCTCAACAGGGGGACGGTACCCACGCTTGTGCGGCCCCAGGGCAGCTCGATAGTAGACCTGTCGTTTGCTAGTCCTGCCCTGGCTGGCCGCACTCGCAATTGGCGGGTCGTTAAGAATGTGGAGACCGCGTCGGACCATCGTTACATACGGTTCGACGTGGTCTCTCGCTCAGCGGCCATCCGAGGAGGAGATGGCAACCGTCCCCTTGCTGGAGAAGGTCCGCGGTGGCGCCTCGGTTCTCTGAACCGGGAACTGGCCCTAGAGGCGGCTATCGTCGAGCGCTGGGTTGCTGGTGGAGCGGCAAGCGGCCCAGACGCGGACGCGAGGTGCGATAGTCTCGCTGGGAAGCTGACTCGCGTCTGCGATGCGGCGATGCAGAGGGCGAGGCCAGCCCTCCCTCGGAGGCAAGTGTACTGGTGGCGTCCCCACCTTGCCGGGCTGCGTGCCGCAAGTCACGCGGCCCATAGGCAGTACACTCGCAGCCGCAGGAGGGCCGTCAGGGACCTCGCCCGTGAAGAGGAACTGCTCGCCGCACATAGGGCCGCTCGTGCGGCCCTCAACTCGGCGATCAGAGCCGCCAAAGAGGAGGCCTGGAGGGAGTGGCTCGAGAGCCTGGATCGAGATCCGTGGGGGCGCCCGTACAAAACCGTGAGCCAGAAGCTCCGGCCCTGGGCGCCTCCCCTCACCAGAACTCTCGAGCCACAGCTTCTGGGCCGAGTGGTCAGTTCCCTCTTCCCTGAGCGGGAAGAGTGGGTCCCACCGCGGATGGCAGCACCAAGCCGTCACCGAGTGCCGGCAGAAGGCGACGCAGAGGCGATACCTCCCGTGTCCGAGGCCGAGCTAGGGGCGGCGATCCTGGCTCTCAAAGTCAGGAAACGCGCCCCGGGCCCGGACGGCATCCCTGGGAAGGTCGTCGCCTTAGCGATGCCGGCACTCGAGGAGGAGACGCTGTCCCTCATGTCGGAGTGTGTGGCGTCGGGGAGATTCCCGCGGCGATGGAAGACCGGACGGCTCGTGCTGATTAGAAAGCACGGGCGCCCAGCTGAGGCACCGTCGGCCTACCGCCCCATTGTACTGCTCGACGAGACGTGCAAAATGTTTGAGCGAGTGCTCGCTGCGCGTCTCGTCAAGCACCTGGAGGGGGCGGGGCCCGATCTCAGCGACGGTCAGTTCGGCTTCCGTCGCGGGAAGTCGACTCTTGACGCCGTTTCCCGACTGCGGGGCAGCGTCGATGAGGCGATCGCCGGGGGCGGGGTGTTGTTGGCCGTGTCGCTCGACATCGCCAACGCCTTCAACACCCTCCCCCGGCAGACAATCGCCGAGGCCCTGAGGTACCACAACGTACCGTGGTACCTCAGGCGAATCCTTGCGGACTACTTCGTGGACCGGGTCATCACGTACTCGGGCCGAGACGGAGTGGTCCGCAAGGCTATGAGGTGTGGTGTTCCACAGGGGTCGGTACTTGGGCCGCTCCTGTGGAACATCGGGTACGACTGGGTCCTGCGCGGTGCTACTCTTCGGGGAGTCGGCGTACTTTGTTACGCCGACGATACCCTAGTGACCGCGCGGGGCCCCACGTTCCGCGACGCCGCCGTCCTAGCGACGGCAGGCGTCGCTCAAGTGGTGCGCCGAATCAGTGCGCTGGGCCTCCATGTCGCCCTCGAGAAGTCCGAGGCCCTCTTCTTCCATGGGCCTCGGCAGACGCCGCCTCGAGACACCACGATCGTGGTGGGGGGCACCTCCATCGCCGTCGGCCGCAGCCTCAAGTATCTGGGGCTGGTTCTCGACGGTCGGTGGGGGTTTGCGGAACATTTCCGGCAGCTGGCGCCGAAGGTGCTAGCGTTTGCCGGAATGCTCTCGCAGCTGCTCCCCAACGTAGGAGGACCGGGGTCTGCCTGCCGCCGTCTCTACGACGGTGTGGTGCGCTCTAAGGCGCTCTACGGAGCGCCTATCTGGGCGGAGGCTCTCTGCCCGGCTAACGTTGCCCTGCTGCGTCGTCCGCAGCGGGCCATCGCGCAGAGGGCCGCACGGGCGTACCGCACCGTCTCCTACGAGACGGCGTGCGTCCTGGCGGGCAGTATCCCCTGGGATCTCGAGGCCGGCGTCCTCAAAAGGGTGTACGAGGAGGGCGCCCTGATTCGGCGAGCTGGTGGATGCCCGCCTCCGGAGGAGATCGAGCGCTGGAGGCAGGAGGCTCGCGACGATCTCTTCCGGACGTGGGCTGCCAGAATGGAAGGGAGTCCGACGGCGTTCGTTAGGGCCGCTCGGCCCGTCCTGCGACAGTTTGTGGAGGGGGGTCATGGGGCTCCCACGTATCACCTCACCCAACTTCTCACGGGTCACGGCTGCTTCGCCAAGTACCTGTGGGAAGTTGTGGGGGTAGAATCGGAGCCCCGGTGCCGCAACTGCACCAGCGGCGACCCCGACACGGCCCATCACACCCGGGCCGTGTGCGAAGCATGGGACGGGCAAAGAGCGGCCCTGACGAGCGTCATCGGCGCTGATCTCTCGCTGCCGGCCATCGTGGAAGCCATGGCCGGCAGCGACCGGTGCTGGGCCGCCATCGCCTCGTTTGCCAGCGAGGTGATGACGGCCAAGAGAGAGGCCCTGCGGGAGCGGGAGCGAGCTGGGCTCACTCTCCCGCCCCGCAGGCCCCCAGCGAGGGGTCGCCGGCGTCAAGTGTTCGCCCGCGGCCCCAACTGAGAGTTGCCATGGGCGGTGGGTCGGGGGACCTGCCGCCCCCAGCCACGTGGCGAATGCGCCCTTGTTGTTCCGGGGGCGCATACCAACTCTAAGGTCAGGGGGGCCCCAACGATCTGGCCCCCCCCGAGGCGAGCCTGCAAGGGCGCTCCTAGCCGGGTCGCGGTGAGCACTCCAAATTGAGTATCTCGCGGCTCGGCACTAGGCGAAGAGGAACACGTGGGGTTTAGTGGGTAGTCTGGCCCCCCTTCCGGAGGCCAGGAGTCCCACACGAAGCGGACCCATCGCCCCCGCGGTGGGCGAGTGAAGTGCGTAAATGCAGTCCCCACGTAAAAAAAAAAAAAAAAAAAAAAAAAAAAAAACCAAACCTAACCTTGGCCGTGTGGAGCCGGCATAGAATAGCTCCACCCCATCTCCTCCCGTGGGTGTCGTAAAAGGCGACTAAGGGAAAATCGGAGCCGAATTTCAGGCTGCCGAGATGGGCGTGACCCGTCGTGCCGCACTCCAAACGTCCCTCTGCTTTAGCAGAGGGCGTATTGGAAAGCGAGTAGGTCAGAGGGGCTGGCACTTGAGTGCTAGCTCCGTCTGTGAGAGAGGGCTAGCCACCCTCTCGCATTCCGTAACCAACAGGGGCTCAGCAACGACCCGATTGGTGGCTACAAGAGGGTATGCTGAGAACCTGTTGGCCGGAGGGCTTGCCTTAATTGACCGGCCCATGACAAGGACAGTCTATAACACCCGACAGCTAAGTCGATAAAACCTGTGGATACCGGCCGACCTCCACAGTACATAGGCTTATCCGGGTGCAGGGGGCACCGCCCGGATGGACTTCATTTCCCCCATACTCGTGGGTTAAGTTATGGATACTGAAACTAAAACTAATATTGAAAACGAAATTGATACCAATAAAAAAACGACTACTGGCAAGCCAACCGGATCATCTGATTGCAAGGGGGAGTTGCGAACCCCGTCACCACACCCGTTGGTGACGAAGGAGGCACGCGTCACCCTGACGCGATATAGCAGGGACTCGTCGGCGTCAAGTGACGCCTCAATGGTGGACGCGGACTCGCGCCCATCATCGCCGGGTCGGTTGTGGCGGAAACGCCTCAACTCCGACAGCTCCGGCCCAGTGGAGGTGAAGAAGAGAGGTCGCCCACCTACAACTGGGGAATACGTCGGCCTGGCGCAAGCCAAGGCCGACTTGAACAGGGCAAAGGAGCGGGAGCTGGAGCTCCGCGCCGAGAAGGAACTGGCGGAAGAGGTCCGACAGCAAAGGGAGTCTTACCTCCGTAAAACTCCCATACAGACGTCGGACCAAACACAATCTTCCGAGCCCGTCAGCGCAGATCAGCTGACGGTGTCCATCGAGGCGGCAGTGGCGGTGGTGCAAACCATCGCCACAAAGAGCTCCAAGCTCAAGGGGCAATATGTGCGGGACCTGAGGGTGGCCTGTAGCTCCATTTTGGAGCTCGCCCACCAACTCAAGGCCCGCACTGCGAATGAGGAGGTCGCCAACCTTCAGGTAGAGCTTGCTGCCGTACGGGCGGAAATGAAGGCCCTGAAGATGAGTCGCGAGGAGATGATCTTCATGATCGATGCGCGACTCGCGGGCTTCCAGGACCGCCTGCTGCCTGAGGTGCGCATCCGTCCGCCTCTCCAGGCGGACGAGAGGAACGCCGCCAGAGCCGCTGGTGCTGCCCGTGCTGCGGAACAAAGGGCCTCCAAGTCCAGCCGGAGGCCCGAGTCTTCTGCCGTTCTTCCCACTCCTTCCGCGCCTCTTCAGGCTCCGCCCCTCTCGCCCGTCGCGGCAGACGGGCAGAAGGATTCGGATCCCTGCCCCTCTGGGACGGTCCCGTCGGACGGGGAACCCAAGGGGAAAAAGAAAAAGCAGAAGACAAAGAAACGGAGTGCAGCGGCGAAGGAGGCCGAAGCTGCCCGTCAGCCGCGCCCGCAGGCTCCCGCCGCCGCCCCGCCACCTGTGAAGGAGGCGTGGAGCGCCGTGGCGGCGCGGCCTAAGAAAAAGGCCACCCCAGCACCGCCGAGCGTCAAGGCACCCGCCAAGCCTCCGAAGAAGGCGAAGGCGAGTCGCAAACTCCGCGCCCCGACAACCGCTGCAGTGTGCCTCACACTGCAGCCGGGCGCTGTAGAGAAGGGGGTCACCTATTCCCAGGTGATCGCCAATGCCGAGAGGTCCATCGATATAAAGACTCTCGGCATTGACGGCCTCCGGTTCCGCACTGCCGTGACCGGGGGAAGGATCCTGGAGATAGGTGGCGCTGACAGGGCCACCAAGGCCGATAAATTGGCGGCCAAGCTTGAAGAGGTGCTGGGAGAGGAGGTCCGTATCGCCAGGCCGGAGAGGTGCGTAGAGTTGCGCATCTCAGGCCTGGGCGATGCGGCAACTAAGGAGGCGGTAGCCAAAATCCTGGCAGAAGAGGGAGGCTGCCCTGTCGCCTCCATCAAGGTGGGCGACATCAATCGCCCACCCGGTCGACAGGGCACTGCCTGGCTGCGGTGTCCGGTTGCGGCGGCCAAAAAGTTAACGGACGGCCGCCGCATCGTCGTCGGGTGGTCAGCGGTCAAGCTGACCACCCTGGAGCCAAGGCCGGCGCGGTGCTTCCGCTGCCTGGAGCCGGGACACGTGGGGGCAAAGTGCGCTGCGAAGATCGACCGCAGCGCACTCTGCTTCCAATGCGGACAGGAGGGCCACAAGGCGGCCGCCTGCTCCGCGGACCCCAAGTGTCCCGTCTGTGCAGCGGAAGGTGTGGCGTCCGGCCACAGACTCGGCTCCGCGAAGTGCCGGGCAGCCTCCCGTAAGAGGGGGGGTCAGGCGAAACGCAAGGCGACAGGGGGGGTGGAACCCAAGACCACCCCAACGACCCTGTCGCCACCGTCCAATGAGGAGGAGATGGACACCGCCCAAATTTAATGGCTCTCCAAATCTCCGTGCTGCAGGCCAACGTCAACCACTGCGCCGCGGCCCAGGACCTACTGGCCCAGACCGTGACGCAGTGGCAGACGACAGTGGCGGTAGTCGCCGAGCCGTATTACGTGCGCACCGGCCCCAACTGGGCCAGCGACAGCGACGGCTTGGTGGCTATCGTCGCCCAGCGAACCGGCCCCCACCAACTCGGCAGAGTAGTGAGGGGCCGAGGGTGCGTCCTCGCCACGCTGGGCGACACTGCAGTGATTGGGGTGTACTTCTCGCCCAACAGAAGCCTCGCCGAGTTCGAGCAGTGGCTCACGGAGGTCGGGGCTCTGTTGGCGGACGCGCACCCCACTCCGGTCGTGGTAGCCGGGGATTTCAACGCCCACTCACGGGCGTGGGGATCTCCGAGGACCGACGGCCGGGGGGAGATATTGGAGGAGTGGGCGGTGTCTCACGGCTTGGTGCTGCTCAACAGGGGGACGGTACCCACGCTTGTGCGGCCCCAGGGCAGCTCGATAGTAGACCTGTCGTTTGCTAGTCCTGCCCTGGCTGGCCGCACTCGCAATTGGCGGGTCGTCAAGAATGTGGAGACCGCGTCGGACCATCGTTACATACGGTTCGACGTGGTCTCTCGCTCAGCGGCCATCCGAGGAGGAGATGGCAACCGTCCCCTTGCTGGAGAAGGTCCGCGGTGGCGCCTCGGTTCTCTGAACCGGGAACTGGCCCTAGAGGCGGCTATCGTCGAGCGCTGGGTTGCTGGTGGAGCGGAAAGCGGCCCAGACGCGGACGCGAGGTGCGATAGTCTCGCTGGGAAGCTGACTCGCGTCTGCGATGCGGCGATGCAGAGGGCGAGGCCAGCCCTCCCTCGGAGGCAAGTGTACTGGTGGCGTCCCCACCTTGCCGGGCTGCGTGCCGCAAGTCACGCGGCCCATAGGCAGTACACTCGCAGCCGCAGGAGGGCCGTCAGGGACCTCGCCCGTGAAGAGGAACTGCTCGCCGCACATAGGGCCGCTCGTGCGGCCCTCAACTCGGCGATTAGAGCCGCCAAAGAGGAGGCCTGGAGGGAGTGGCTCGAGAGCCTGGATCGAGATCCGTGGGGGCGCCCGTACAAAACCGTGAGCCAGAAGCTCCGGCCCTGGGCGCCTCCCCTCACCAGAACTCTCGAGCCACAGCTTCTGGGCCGAGTGGTCAGTTCCCTCTTCCCTGAGCGGGAAGAGTGGGTCCCACCGCGGATGACAGCGCCAAGCCGTCACCGAGTGCCGGCAGAAGGCGACGCAGAGGCGATACCTCCCGTGTCCGAGGCCGAGCTAGGGGCGGCGATCCTGGCCCTCAAAGTCAGGAAACGCGCCCCGGGCCCGGACGGCATCCCTGGGAAGGTCGTCGCCTTAGCGATGCCGGCACTCGAGGAGGAGACGCTGTCCCTCATGTCGGAGTGTGTGGCGTCGGGGAGATTCCCGCGGCGATGGAAGACCGGACGGCTCGTGCTGATTAGAAAGCACGGGCGTCCAGCTGAGGCACCGTCGGCCTACCGCCCCATCGTACTGCTCGACGAGACGTGCAAAATGTTTGAGCGAGTGCTCGCTGCGCGTCTCGTCAAGCACCTGGAGGGGGCGGGGCCCGATCTCAGCGACGGTCAGTTCGGCTTCCGTCGCGGGAAGTCGACTCTTGACGCCGTTTCCCGACTGCGGGGCAGCGTCGATGAGGCGATCGCCGGGGGCGGGGTGTTGTTGGCCGTGTCGCTCGACATCGCCAACGCCTTCAACACCCTCCCCTGGCAGACAATCGCCGAGGCCCTGAGGTACCACAACGTACCGTGGTACCTCAGGCGAATCCTTGCGGACTACTTCGTGGACCGGGTCATCACGTACTCGGGCCGAGACGGAGTGGTCCGCAAGGCTATGAGGTGTGGTGTTCCACAGGGGTCGGTACTTGGGCCACTCCTGTGGAACATCGGGTACGACTGGGTCCTGCGCGGTGCTACTCTCCGGGGAGTCGGCGTACTTTGTTACGCCGACGATACCCTAGTGACCGCGCGGGGCCCCACGTTCCGCGACGCCGCCGTCCTAGCGACGGCAGGCGTCGCTCAAGTGGTGCGCCGAATCAGTGCGCTGGGCCTCCATGTCGCCCTCGAGAAGTCCGAGGCCCTCTTCTTCCATGGGCCTCGGCAGACGCCGCCTCGAGACACCACGATCGTGGTGGGGGGCACCTCCATCGCCGTCGGCCGCAGCCTCAAGTATCTGGGGCTGGTACTCGACGGTCGGTGGGGGTTTGCGGAACATTTCCGGCAGCTGGCGCCGAAGGTGCTAGCGTTTGCCGGAATGCTCTCGCAGCTGCTCCCCAACATAGGAGGACCGGGGTCTGCCTGCCGCCGTCTCTACGACGGTGTGGTGCGCTCTAAGGCGCTCTACGGAGCGCCTATCTGGGCGGAGGCACTCTGCCCGGCTAACGTTGCCCTGCTGCGTCGTCCGCAGCGGGCCATCGCGCAGAGGGCCGCACGGGCGTACCGCACCGTCTCCTACGAGACGGCGTGCGTCCTGGCGGGCAGTATCCCCTGGGATCTCGAGGCCGGCGTCCTCAAAAGGGTGTACGAGGAGGGCGCCCTGATTCGGCGAGCTGGTGGATGCCCGCCTCCGGAGGAGATCGAGCGCTGGAGGCAGGAGGCTCGCGACGATCTCTTCCGGACGTGGGCTGCCAGAATGGAAGGGAGTCCGACGGCGTTCGTTAGGGCCGCTCGGCCCGTCCTGCGACAGTTTGTGGAGGGGGGTCATGGGGCTCCCACGTATCACCTCACCCAACTTCTCACGGGTCACGGCTGCTTCGCCAAGTACCTGTGGGAAGTTGTGGGGGTAGAATCGGAGCCCCGGTGCCGCAACTGCACCAGCGGCGACCCCGACACGGCCCATCACACCCGGGCCGTGTGCGAAGCATGGGACGGGCAAAGAGCGGCCCTGACGAGCGTCATCGGCGCTGATCTCTCGCTGCCGGCCATCGTGGAAGCCATGGCCGGCAGCGACCGGTGCTGGGCCGCCATCGCCTCGTTTGCCAGCGAGGTGATGACGGCCAAGAGAGAGGCCCTGCGGGAGCGGGAGCGAGCTGGGCTCACTCTCCCGCCCCGCAGGCCCCCAGCGAGGGGTCGCCGGCGTCAAGTGTTCGCCCGCGGCCCCGACTGAGAGTTGCCATGGGCGGTGGGTCGGGGGACCTGCCGCCCCCAGCCACGTGGCGGATGCGCCCTTGTTGTTCCGGGGGCGCATACCAACTCTAAGGTCAGGGGGGCCCCAACGATCTGGCCCCCCCCGAGGCGAGCCTGCAAGGGCGCTCCTAGCCGGGTCGCGGTGAGCACTCCAAATTGAGTATCTCGCGGCTCGGCACTAGGCGAAGAGGAACACGTGGGGTTTAGTGGGTAGTCTGGCCCCCCTTCCGGAGGCCAGGAGTCCCACACGAAGCGGACCCATCGCCCCCGCGGTGGGCGAGCGAAGTGCGTAAATGCAGTCCCCACGTAAAAAAAAAAAAAAAAAAAAAACCTAACCTAACCTAACCTCGCCGTGTGGAGCCGGCATAGAATAGCTCCACCCCATCTCCTCCCGTGGGTGTCGTAAAAGGCGACTAAGGGAAAATCGGAGCCGAATTTCAGGCTGCCGAGATGGGCGTGACCCGTCGTGCCGCACTCCAAACGTCCCTCTGCTTTAGCACAGGGCGTATTGGAAAGCGAGTAGGTCAGAGGGGCTGGCACTTGAGTGCTAGCTCCGTCTGTGAGAGAGGGCTAGCCACCCTCTCGCATTCCGTAACCAACAGGGGCTCAGCAACGACCCGATTGGTGGCTACAAGAGGGTATGCTGAGAACCTGTTGGCCGGAGGGCTTGCCTTAATTGGCCGGCCCATGACAAGGACAGTCTATAACACCCGACAGCTAAGTCGATAAAACCTGTGGATACCGGCCGACCTCCACAGTACATAGGCTTATCCGGGTGCAGGGGGCACCGCCCGGATGGACTTCATTTCCCCCATACTCGTGGGTTAAGTTATGGATACTGAAACTAAAACTAATATTGAAAACGAAATTGATACCAATAAAAAAACGACTACTGGCACGCCAACCGGATCATCTGATTGCAAGGGGGAGTTGCGAACCCCGTCACCACACCCGTTGGTGACGAAGGAGGCACGCGTCACCCTGACGCGATATAGCAGGGACTCGTCGGCGTCAAGTGACGCCTCAATGGTGGACGCGGACTCGCGCCCATCATCGCCGGGTCGGTTGTGGCGGAAACGCCTCAACTCCGACAGCTCCGGCCCAGTGGAGGTGAAGAAGAGAGGTCGCCCACCTACAACTGGGGAATACGTCGGCCTGGCGCAAGCCAAGGCCGACTTGAACAGGGCAAAGGAGCGGGAGCTGGAGCTCCGCGCCGAGAAGGAACTGGCGGAAGAGGTCCGACAGCAAAGGGAGTCTTACCTCCGTAAAACTCCCATACAGACGTCGGACCAAACACAATCTTCCGAGCCCGTCAGCGCAGATCAGCTGACGGTGTCCATCGAGGCGGCAGTGGCGGTGGTGCAAACCATCGCCACAAAGAGCTCCAAGCTCAAGGGGCAATATGTGCGGGACCTGAGGGTGGCCTGTAGCTCCATTTTGGAGCTCGCCCACCAACTCAAGGCCCGCACTGCGAACGAGGAGGTCGCCAACCTTCAGGTAGAGCTTGCTGCCGTACGGGCGGAAATGAAGGCCCTGAAGATGAGTCGCGAGGAGATGATCTTCATGATCGATGCGCGACTCGCGGGCTTCCAGGACCGCCTGCTGCCTGAGGTGCGCATCCGTCCGCCTCTCCAGGCGGACGAGAGGAACGCCGCCAGAGCCGCTGGTGCTGCCCGTGCTGCGGAACAAAGGGCCTCCAAGTCCAGCCGGAGGCCCGAGTCTTCTGCCGTTCTTCCCACTCCTTCCGCGCCTCCTCAGGCTCCGCCCCTCTCGCCCGTCGCGGCAGACGGGCAGAAGGATTCGGATCCCTGCCCCTCTGGGACGGTCCCGTCGGACGGGGAACCCAAGGGGAAAAAGAAAAAGCAGAAGACAAAGAAACGGAGTGCAGCGGCGAAGGAGGCCGAAGCTGCCCGTCAGCCGCGCCCGCAGGCTCCCGCCGCCGCCCCGCCACCTGTGAAGGAGGCGTGGAGCGCCGTGGCGGCGCGGCCTAAGAAAAAGGCCACCCCAGCACCGCCGAGCGTCAAGGCACCCGCCAAGCCTCCGAAGAAGGCGAAGGCGAGTCGCAAACTCCGCGCCCCGACAACCGCTGCAGTGTGCCTCACACTGCAGCCGGGCGCTGTAGAGAAGGGGGTCACCTATTCCCAGGTGATCGCCAATGCCGAGAGGTCCATCGATATAAAGACTCTCGGCATTGACGGCCTCCGGTTCCGCACTGCCGTGACCGGGGGAAGGATCCTGGAGATAGGTGGCGCTGACAGGGCCACCAAGGCCGATAAATTGGCGGCCAAGCTTGAAGAGGTGCTGGGAGAGGAGGTCCGTATTGCCAGGCCGGAGAGGTGCGTAGAGTTGCGCATCTCAGGCCTGGGCGATGCGGCAACTAAGGAGGCGGTGGCCAAAATCCTGGCAGAAGAGGGAGGCTGCCCTGTCGCCTCCATCAAGGTGGGCGACATCAATCGCCCACCCGGTCGACAGGGCACTGCCTGGCTGCGGTGTCCGGTTGCGGCGGCCAAAAAGTTAACGGACGGCCGCCGCATCGTCGTCGGGTGGTCAGCGGTCAAGCTGACCACCCTGGAGCCAAGGCCGGCGCGGTGCTTCCGCTGCCTGGAGCCGGGACACGTGGGGGCAAAGTGCGCTGCGAAGATCGACCGCAGCGCACTCTGCTTCCAATGCGGACAGGAGGGCCACAAGGCGGCCGCCTGCTCCGCGGACCCCAAGTGTCCCGTCTGTGCGGCGGAAGGTGTGGCGTCCGGCCACAGACTCGGCTCCGCGAAGTGCCAGGCAGCCTCCCGTAAGAGGGGGGGTCAGGCGAAACGCAAGGCGACAGGGGGGGTGGAACCCAAGACCACCCCAACGACCCTGTCGCCACCGTCCAATGAGGAGGAGATGGACACCGCCCAAACTTAATGGCTCCCCAAATCTCCGTGCTGCAGGCCAATGTCAACCACTGCGCCACGGCCCAGGACCTACTGGCCCAGACCGTGACGCAGTGGCAGACGACAGTGGCGGTAGTCGCCGAGCCGTATTACGTGCGCACTGGCCCCAACTGGGCCAGCGACAGCGACGGCTTGGTGGCTATCGTCGCCCAGCGAACCGGCCCCCACCAACTCGACAGAGTAGTGAGGGGCCGAGGGTGCGTCCTCGCCACGCTGGGCGACACTGCAGTGATTGGGGTGTACTTCTCGCCCAACAGAAGCCTCGCCGAGTTTGAGCAGTGGCTCACGGAGGTCGGGGCTCTGTTGGCGGACGCGCACCCCACTCCGGTCGTGGTAGCCGGGGATTTCAACGCCCACTCACGGGCGTGGGGATCTCCGAGGACCGACGGCCGGGGGGAGATATTGGAGGAATGGGCGGTGTCTCACGGCTTGGTGCTGCTTAACAGGGGGACGGTACCCACGCTTGTGCGGCCCCAGGGCAGCTCGATAGTAGACCTGTCGTTTGCTAGTCCTGCCCTGGCTGGCCGCACTCGCAATTGGCGGGTCGTCAAGAATGTGGAGACCGCGTCGGACCATCGTTACATACGGTTCGACGTGGTCTCTCGCTCAGCGGCCATCCGAGGAGGAGATGGCAACCGTCCCCTTGCTGGAGAAGGTCCGCGGTGGCGCCTCGGTTCTCTGAACCGGGAACTGGCCCTAGAGGCGGCTATCGTCGAGCGCTGGGTTGCTGGTGGAGCGGAAAGCGGCCCAGACGCGGACGCGAGGTGCGATAGTCTCGCTGGGAAGCTGACTCGCGTCTGCGATGCGGCGATGCAGAGGGCGAGGCCAGCCCTCCCTCGGAGGCAAGTGTACTGGTGGCGTCCCCACCTTGCCGGGCTGCGTGCCGCAAGTCACGCGGCCCATAGGCAGTACACTCGCAGCCGCAGGAGGGCCGTCAGGGACCTCGCCCGTGAAGAGGAACTGCTCGCCGCACATAGGGCCGCTCGTGCGGCCCTCAACTCGGCGATCAGAGCCGCCAAAGAGGAGGCCTGGAGGGAGTGGCTCGAGAGCCTGGATCGAGATCCGTGGGGGCGCCCGTACAAAACCGTGAGCCAGAAGCTCCGGCCCTGGGCGCCTCCCCTCACCAGAACTCTCGAGCCACAGCTTCTGGGCCGAGTGGTCGGTTCCCTCTTCCCTGAGCGGGAAGAGTGGGTCCCACCGCGGATGGCAGCACCAAGCCGTCACCGAGTGCCGGCAGAAGGCGACGCAGAGGCGATACCTCCCGTGTCCGAGGCCGAGCTAGGGGCGGCGATCCTGGCTCTCAAAGTCAGGAAACGCGCCCCGGGCCCGGACGGCATCCCTGGGAAGGTCGTCGCCTTAGCGATGCCGGCACTCGAGGAGGAGACGCTGTCCCTCATGTCGGAGTGTGTGGCGTCGGGGAGATTCCCGCGACGATGGAAGACCGGACGGCTCGTGCTGATCAGGAAGCACGGGCGCCCAGCCGAGGCACCGTCGGCCTACCGCCCCATCGTACTGCTCGACGAGACGTGCAAAATGTTTGAGCGAGTGCTCGCTGCGCGTCTCGTCAAGCACCTGGAGGGGGCGGGGCCCGATCTCAGCGACGGTCAGTTCGGCTTCCGTCGCGGGAAGTCGACTCTTGACGCCGTTTCCCGACTGCGGGGCAGCGTCGATGAGGCGATCGCCGGGGGCGGGGTGTTGCTGGCCGTGTCGCTCGACATCGCCAACGCCTTCAACACCCTCCCCTGGCAGACAATCGCCGAGGCCCTGAGGTACCACAACGTACCGTGGTACCTCAGGCGAATCCTTGCGGACTACTTCGTGGACCGGGTCATCACGTACTCGGGCCGAGACGGAGTGGTCCGCAAGGCTATGAGGTGTGGTGTTCCACAGGGGTCGGTACTTGGGCCGCTCCTGTGGAACATCGGGTACGACTGGGTCCTGCGCGGTGCTACTCTTCGGGGAGTCGGCGTACTTTGTTACGCCGACGATACCCTAGTGACCGCGCGGGGCCCCACGTTCCGCGACGCCGCCGTCCTAGCGACGGCAGGCGTCGCTCAAGTGGTGCGCCGAATCAGTGCGCTGGGCCTCCATGTCGCCCTCGAGAAGTCCGAGGCCCTCTTCTTCCATGGGCCTCGGCAGACGCCGCCTCGAGACACCACGATCGTGGTGGGGGGCACCTCCATCGCCGTCGGCCGCAGCCTCAAGTATCTGGGGCTGGTTCTCGACGGTCGGTGGGGGTTTGCGGAACATTTCCGGCAGCTGGCGCCGAAGGTGCTAGCGTTTGCCGGAATGCTCTCGCAGCTGCTCCCCAACGTAGGAGGACCGGGGTCTGCCTGCCGCCGTCTCTACGACGGTGTGGTGCGCTCTAAGGCGCTCTACGGAGCGCCTATCTGGGCGGAGGCTCTCTGCCCGGCTAACGTTGCCCTGCTGCGTCGTCCGCAGCGGGCCATCGCGCAGAGGGCCGCACGGGCGTACCGCACCGTCTCCTACGAGACGGCGTGCGTCCTGGCGGGCAGTATCCCCTGGGATCTCGAGGCCGGCGTCCTCAAAAGGGTGTACGAGGAGGGCGCCCTGATTCGGCGAGCTGGTGGATGCCCGCCTCCGGAGGAGATCGAGCGCTGGAGGCAGGAGGCTCGCGACGATCTCTTCCGGACGTGGGCTGCCAGAATGGAAGGGAGTCCGACGGCGTTCGTTAGGGCCGCTCGGCCCGTCCTGCGACAGTTTGTGGAGGGGGGTCATGGGGCTCCCACGTATCACCTCACCCAACTTCTCACGGGTCACGGCTGCTTCGCCAAGTACCTGTGGGAAGTTGTGGGGGTAGAATCGGAGCCCCGGTGCCGCAACTGCACCAGCGGCGACCCCGACACGGCCCATCACACCCGGGCCGTGTGCGAAGCATGGGACGGGCAAAGAGCGGCCCTGACGAGCGTCATCGGCGCTGATCTCTCGCTGCCGGCCATCGTGGAAGCCATGGCCGGCAGCGACCGGTGCTGGGCCGCCATCGCCTCGTTTGCCAGCGAGGTGATGACGGCCAAGAGAGAGGCCCTGCGGGAGCGGGAGCGAGCTGGGCTCACTCTCCCGCCCCGCAGGCCCCCAGCGAGGGGTCGCCGGCGTCAAGTGTTCGCCCGCGGCCCCGACTGAGAGTTGCCATGGGCGGTGGGTCGGGGGACCTGCCGCCCCCAGCCACGTGGCGGATGCGCCCTTGTTGTTCCGGGGGCGCATACCAACTCTAAGGTCAGGGGGGCCCCAACGATCTGGCCCCCCCCGAGGCGAGCCTGCAAGGGCGCTCCTAGCCGGGTCGCGGTGAGCACTCCAAATTGAGTATCTCGCGGCTCGGCACTAGGCGAAGAGGAACACGTGGGGTTTAGTGGGTAGTCTGGCCCCCCTTCCGGAGGCCAGGAGTCCCACACGAAGCGGACCCATCGCCCCCGCGGTGGGCGAGCGAAGTGCGTAAATGCAGTCCCCACGTAAAAAAAAAAAAAAAAAAAAAAAAAAAAAAAAAAAACCTAACCTAACCTAACCTAACCTAACCTAACCTAACCTTTTTTTTTTTTTTTTTTTTTTTTTTTTTACGTGTGGAAACCCCCTCGGGCCGTCACCCCGCCGGGGTTTGCGGCGGGGCGGTGTGTCGGAATCGAACCGACTAAAACCACACGGTGTGCCAACTCTGCGCCTGAGAAGGGAGGGGTCCGGGATCGCTGTTATTAACGCAAACCGGACCCCTCCCAGCGCCTGCCCGCACTGAAGCGGGCACCTTCTTCCATTAAAATCTCAATTTAGGCGACGCACGGCACACGCGTGCGTCGCCCCTTCGCGGCTGGCCACTAAAGCGGATGGACGGGAAAACCCATCCCATCCATCCGCGGCCACACTCAGGGCGGCATGAGGCGCAGATGGGCGCGCCTCCGCCGCCCGGTTCGCCGGCGGCGGATCGGGTCCGAGTGGAGATCGTCCTCCCGGGCCTTCTCCGCCGCCTCCTTCTGCGAAATTACGTCTTCGCAGAAGGATGCGACCGCGGTAAAACTGCTGTCGCTACCGGCCATGGAGCGTATGATGGCCGGTAGCGACAGATCTCCTACGATGACTGCAGTGAGGGCCCGGCGCTGCTCCGCCCAGGCGGGGCAGAACTCCAGCGTATGCTGGGCCGAGTCCTCACTGCAGTCGCAGTGGTGGCAGGCGGGACTCAATTCCCTCCTAGCGACCGAGTGCAGGTACTTTCCGAAGCAACCATGCCCGGAAAGCACCTGCGTCAGCCGGAAGGAAAGGGTCCCGTGCTGCCGCCCTGCCCACTCGAGGATGACCGGCTGGAGCGCCTCCACGGTGGCAAAGCCAGCGCGTGGAGCCTCCAGTCGGGACGACCAACGAGCCATCGTGGCTCGGCGAGCGGCTTCACGCCAATCGCGTACCTCTTCGGGCGGAGGACGATACCCGTTCTCCGCCCGATATTCAGCCGCTCGCCGATAAACTTCGGCGAGCACTTCCGCCTCCAAATCCCACGGGGGTGTTCCGGCCAAGGCGCACGCCGCCTCCGTCGACACGGTGCGGTATCCGCGTATGGCTCTGACCGCCAATACCCTCTGAGGCCGCCAAAGGCGTGCCTTATTCTGGGCGGTCAGAGCCGGGACCCACACCGGTGACCCGTAAAGGGCCATCGACCGGACCACCCCCGTGTAGAGGTGTCTTGTTTCGACGCTGGCTCCACCCAGATTGGGCAAGAGTCGCCCAAGGGCGGAGGCAGCGTCGACCAGCTTTGGGGCAAGCTGTCGGAAGTGCTCGTCGAAGAGCCACCTACCGTCGAGGATCAGGCCCAGATACCTCATCTGGGCCCGAACCGGTACGAGGACCGAGTTGACTTCGATTGAGGCGCCGGGGGGTGGACCACGACGGGGCCCATGAAAAAGCAGGGCCTCCGTCTTGTCAAGGGCCACCCGTAAGCCCAGCGCCTCTATGCGCCCAACCACCAGAGAAACACCCCTGGTGGCCAGGCGCGCCGCCTCTTGGAAATTGGCCCCCCGGGCTGTGACAAGTGTGTCATCGGCGTAACAAATTACGCCCAGCCCGGGGGGCAGACGACTACGAAGGACCCAGTCGTACCCCACGTTCCACAGGAGTGGTCCGAGGACAGACCCCTGTGGAACGCCGCACGACATGGGTCGCCGTCTCAAGACGCCATCTCGATCCTCGTACACGACGGTACGCTCCTCCAAATAGTCTGCCACCAGCCGCCTCAGGTACTCTGGCACCCCATGATACTGGAGTGCTTCCCTGATGCAGCTGAATGGCAGACTATTAAAGGCGTTGGCGATGTCCAAGGACACCGCCAACACCACGCCGCCACAGCCAACTGCCTCTTCGGTCACGGCCCTAAGGCGCATCACGGCATCGACCGTCGAACGCCCCTCTCGGAACCCGAATTGGGCGTCCGACAGGTCGGGCCCCACCTCGCTGAGATGCTGGACGATGCGGGCAGAGAGAATCCTCTCGAACAATTTGCCCGCCTCGTCCAGCAACACGATGGGCCTATAGGCCGTGACCGAATCGGCTGGCCGTCCCGGCTTCGGCAACAGGACCAGCTTCCCGCATTTCCAGCACTCAGGGAAGCGTCCGGACGCCAGGCTGGCGTCCAAAACCTCCCTGAGGCGGTCTGACATATGGTCGAGGGCTCGGGCCATCACTCGGGGGGGTACCCCGTCCGGCCCGGGGGCGGTGTTCTTGGAACGAATCCTTAGAACAGCCGCCCCTACCTCCGATTCCCTAACGGGCGGCACCTCACTCCCTCCGTCCCCGTCGTCACTGGCCGGACCGGCCATCGACGGGGGCGTGTGCTCCGCCCGCTGCGGGAAAAGGCCCTCGACCACCTGCTGCAGGAAGCTGGGCTGGAGAGTCTCGGTAAGGGGGGGGCCCGCCGTGCGGAGCTTCTGACGCACCGCACGATATGGGCGACCCCAGGGGTCACGGTCGAGACTCTCCAGCATCTCCTTTCTTTTCTCCTCTTTGGCGCGGCAAATGGCCAGCTTCAGAGTCCTCCGCGCTTCGCGGTACTCCTCATGAAGCCGGCCCTCCTCCCCGTCTACGCGGTGGCGTCGCCGCCGGCAACGGGTGTAGGACCTCCGGGCACGAGTGCAGGCCGCACGGAGGTCCGCCAACTCCTGGGACCACCAGTAGACCCCGTTCCGTGAAGGTCGACAACCCCGAACGCGGGGCATGGCCGCATCGCAGATCTGCGTGATCGCAGTGCGAAAGCGGCCAGCCCCCATGTCGACCTCCTCGGCCGGGGCCTGCGGAGACAGCCAAGACTGAATGATGGCCGCCTCCTCTAGCAGGTCCCTATTGAGCTTGGCAACAGCCCACCGCGGAAAGCGGGAGGTATGCCGCGCCACGTGACCCCTACTGGGGCCCTGGGACCGGGAGAGCTCAAATCGGATATACAAATGATCCGAGAGCGTCTCAACCTCATCCAGGACACACCAGTTCCTTACTCGTGCGGCAACAGCAGGGGTAGCGAACGAAAGGTCCACTATCGACCCCCCCTGCTGTCGCACGCACGTGTTGGTGGCGCCTCTGTTCAGCAAACAGAGGCCCACCGAAGCCGCCCACTCCACAACAGCATCGCCCCTGGCGTCCGTCGCCGGGGAACCCCACGCAATGGATTTTGCGTTGAAGTCCCCCAGCACGAGGACGTGCCCAGACGCTAGTCGCCGCATCGAGGTCTCCAAGTTGTTAAGGAAGACCTCGAAGTCGCTCAAACTCCGGTTGGGGGAGAAGTACACACCGTAAACGGTGATTCCCCCCCACTCGGCGGCCACATATCCAGAGCCCTTGTCTCTTAACGACAAGGGCGGGGAACGAGCCGCCGAGGAGCCAACGACTGCCACGGAGCCGTCCCGGTCACCCATCCAGTTTGGACGGGGAGGGACGTAGTAGGGCTCCGCAACTACGGCAACACCTATCGACCACTGCGCCATGGTTTGCAGGAAGAGATCCTGCGCCGCGGCGCAGTGGTTCAGGTTCGTCTGGACCAGGAGGTTGGAGATTCGATCCATTACTGGATCGTTTCTCCAACCCCCTCCATGGGCGACGACGTTGTCGCACGATTCACGTCGGAGGCAGCCAGGGTCGTCTGGCTAGCCTCCGACGCTTGCTGAGAAGCACGGGGAGGCTTGCAGCCCCCCTGCCCCATCTGGTGATTGGCGGGCTTCTTGCCCGCCGCACACACGGGGCAGTGAGGGGCCGCAGAGCACTCTGCCGCCTTGTGCCCCGGTCGACCGCAGCGGAAACAAAGTCCGCTGCAGTCGAAGCAGCTGGCGCACTTCGAGCGAGTGTGTCCCGCGGCAAGGCACTTGTAGCACCTCATCGGCCTCGGGGCCAGGACCGTGATCCTGGCACTCACGAAGCCGACGAGGAGCCTGCCGGCATCAGCCAAAATTTTTGCCGACGCTACGGGACAGCTCACCCAAACGGCGCCAAGCCCTCCTGGACCGGGGCGGATGGTGCCGACTCTGACGTTTTCCGCGCTGCAACTAGCCTTTTCACAGACCGCAGCGCGGACGTCTTCGGTCGTTACAGAGTCGTCCAGGCCCGAAATGCGCAGTTCCGCGCACTTTGTGGGCCTGGCGATCCTGACACCATCCATGTTGGCGAATACCCCCTTCAGCTTCTCAGCAAAGGTGTCCGCCGTCTTTGCGCCATCGGCCCCAGGGAACTCGAGGACTCGAGCTCCCGTCTGGGCGAGGCGCAAGCGGACACCAGCCGTTTCAAATCCACCGGCGAGGCTGTCCCGGGCCTTCTTAAAAACGGCCCCGTAGGACAGCCCGCCGGCAGCCGCCTCCGGTGTCAACGTGACCACTACAGCCGCGGTCTTCGGCGGCTGCAGTTTCCGCGGCTTTTTCGCAGTGGCCCTTGCCACCGGCGGCGACTGCGGGCCAGAGGCCGCCTTGCGGGCAGCTTTTCTGGCCCGCTTTCTCGCCTTCTTCGATTTTGCCCCTCCGACTACCTGCCAACCCTCATTGGAGGGGGCAGATGTAGAGGGGCCAGGCAGAGGTGTTGGAGTGGGGGGCATAGGTATTGCAGCTTTTGCTGCCGCCCTCGGCCCCGTCCTTGGCGCAGCCGTCTTGGCCGGAGCCGGAGCCCTGGCCACCAGCCCTCGGGCAGCCGCAGGGGCCGGCGCTGTTCTCGTCGTCGACGCGTAAGACACGCGACCCCCCACCACAGGGAGAGGGGTCGGCGTCGACGACGTGGCCGTCCGCTTCGGCGCCGCAAGCGGCGGCCGCATAATCGGGGCCGCAGGCAGCCTCGCCTCTAGGCCGGCCGTACGACCCTCAATCAGCCGCCGGCATGCGTCCAGGATAACCGCTAGCTGGGCGTCGGTTATCCCGGTGCCAGCAGGGGACGGCTGCGACACAGACGGGGCCCGCTTGGACGTAGAAGCGGCCCGCTGGGATGTTGACGGGACCGGGGCCTCTCGCTCCGCCCGAAACTGGGCGAACTGAGCGCTCAGCTCAGCCACCTGCCCCGTCAAATGGTCGTTGGCCGTCTGGAGGCGGGCCACGTCCCCGGCCAGGGTCTCCACGACCCCCGCAATGGCAGAGGAGGAGTCCTTCAGGGCTCTCACGAAGGAGCCCTTCAGGTTCACGGATTTTGTGGCCACCTTGTGGATGATGGCCACCGCCGCCTGTGCCCTCTCCTGCAGAGAGGCCGGTGATTGGGGCTCTAAAACCCCATCCGCCGGCCCCCTGATGATATGCAGGAGACCAGACATCTCCTCCTCTGCCTGCAGCTCCCCATCAGCTCTGGCCCTCTTGTAGGATTCCGCCTTGCTAAAGGCGGAACCCGACAGGGCCGAGCCTGGGGTGCGGGACCTCCCCCTCTGACTGCTGCCAATTTTGGGCGGCAGCATCTCTAGCGACGTGTCGCTCCCGCCGTCCACGTCCCCGGATAACCCGCGTTTGCGGTTGTCCATGGACTCCGTCTCCATTAGCTCCAGCGCGTCCACAATCGCACTGGAGCTACCACTCCCACCAGAAGTGGCGGACTTGGAGCGCGTACGCTCTGATGTTCTTCGGCTCCCAGTAGTCAGATGTCCGACTTCTGGGAGCCCCACCAAAATGGGCGTTCCGGACCCAACGTCTTCCTCAGTAGACGATTGATCGTTCGCCTTTAGGAATTGCCCCTTGGCATTCCGTCTCTCCCTCCTCTTACTCTTCGTTTCATGTCCTTTTTCGTTGCATTTAGTCGTTTTGTTTTTTGTCTGTTCGTTTTCATTTTGTAAATTAAGTTTATTATCCATAGCTGAACCCACGATTAGGGGAGAACTAAGAGTCGACCCGGGCAGAGATCCCCAATACCCGGGCAAGCCTATTACTGTGGAGGTCGGCCGGTATCCACAGGTTTTTACGACTTAGCTGTCGGGTGTTATAGACTATCCTTGTCACGGGCCGGCCAATCAAGGCAAGCCCTCCGGCCATCAGGTTCTCAGCGTACCCTCGTGGAGCCACCAGTCAGGTCGTTGTTGAGCCCCTAATGGTTACGGAATGCGAGAGGGTGGCTAGCCCTCTCCCTCAGACGAAGCTAACACTCAAGTGCCAGCCTCTCTGACCTACTCGCACTCCAACACGCCTTCTGCTAAAGCAGAGGGACGTTTGGAGTGCGGCACGACGGGCCACGCCCATCCCGGCAGTCCTAAAACGGACTCCGTCTTTGATCCCATTTAGTCTGGAGTCTCACCCTGGGCCAATCCGGCATGAGTAGCTCTACCCGGCACAGCCCCAGAGATCATTGACCCACGCAAGCCCCACCACGACGACAACGTAGGGATACATTGGGGGGAACCTAACCTAACCTAACCTAACCTAACCTAACCTAACCTAACCTAACCTAACCTAACCTAACCCTGGCCGTGTGGAGCCGGCATAGAATAGCTCCACCCCATCTCCTCCCGTGGGTGTCGTAAGAGGCGACTAAGGGAAAGTAGCTGGGCCGCCGTCGCCTCTCTTGCTGGGTGTGGCGAGGCTGAGGTGATGGCGGACAAGAGAGAGGCCTGCGGGGCCGGATCGACCATGCCTGGCTCGGTCTCCTGCCGGAACAACAGGATCGACCTTGCCTCGCTCGCTCTCCCGCCCTGCGGGCCCCCCCCGGCGGGGGGCCGTCGGCGGACAACGAACGCCCGCGGCCCCGATCGTGAGTGGCCACAGGCGGCGGGTCGGGGGACCTGCTGCCCTTGGCGGAGCGGCAGTGTGCCCCCATGTTGGTATGGGGGGGCGCACGATGGAGTGGGGGGCTGGAGCGATCTGGCCCCCCCTCGAGGGGTCGTAGGCGACAGGGAGTCGCCCGCGGCCCCGACTGAGAGTTGCCACGGGCGGTGGGTGGGGGACCTGCCGTCCCCGGCCACGTGGCGGAATGCGCCTGTCTGTTGTTCCGGGGGCGCAGACCAACTCGAATGTGAGGGGGGCCCTAAGATCGGCCCCCCGAGGCGAGCCTGCAAGGGCGCTCCTAGCCGAGTCGCGGTGAACTCTCCAAATTGAGTATCCCGCGGCTCGGCAATGGACGAAGAGGAACACGTGAGGTTTAGTGGGTAGTCTGGCCCCCTCTCCTGGGGGTCAGGAGTCCCACACGAAGCGGACCCATCGTCCCCGCGGTGGGCGAGCGAAGTGCTTAAACGCAGTCCTCACGTTAAAAAAAAAAAAAAAAAAACCTAACCTAACCCAGAGATAGCATCGTTTTTACCGAGCTCCGTACCGTTAAAATCGTGTGTGTAGCCAAAGTGACCCGAAAAACCCGTACGATACACCAAAAGTTGCGCCGTCGCGAGGCGAACCTAGTGTAGAAAACCGCGCGAAAATCCGACTGAAACTGTGAAAATTATAGGCCAAAAACTAAAAACTTTTTTGAACATTTTGACTGTGTAATTTATATAGCCTATAAATTCGGATTTCGATCTGTGACAGTGTGTTCTGGATCTATAGAAGTGCGTGTATTAAGTGTACGAACAGTTTAAGACCTTTTTCGGATTTTTCGAGCGAATATCGCCGAAGTTGTGGTGTTTTTTCGGAAATATTTTCTGTCAAAACGTCACACAGAAACAGGAAAAGTACTTATAACTCCAAAAATACTGATCAACCTCCGGTTTTTTGACCGTGAGAGTACGAGTCTCGGGCGCCCGCGTCTATTGAGACCTCTTCCAGATTTTTCCATCGTAAATTGAAGGAGTTATAAGGATTTTTCAAAAAGGGTGTGGCCGGTGGAAAAATTTTTCACCACCACCAATCCCCGCTGGGGATAGCTTAAAACTTGCACACGGACTAGGCGATTGCGATAGTGAAAACCCCAGTGAAATCGGACCAGAAACTAGTGAGATATAGGACAAAATAACTTTGACAATAAACAATAAAAGTGACACTTAATTTTGTGAAAAATTTGGATTTTTAACTTGTGACCCCTGTGTATTCAGCTCTGTGAGGGTGTGTCTCGGGGATACCCTTCTTCTGAGACCCCTCCCAAGAGATTTGGACCACTTTTGCAGGAGCGACACCCCTTTTTCCTTAAAAAGGGTGTGGAGGCTGAGGTCCCGGATCCTGGTCCCTCGGGAGAGTGATAGAGACACAAAACGTGAGTGACGGTGAGCTGTACCAGATACTGTTTACAGAATTAAATTTAGTGCATTAGTTTAGTTGTTATAGTGACTTTTAGTTTAATAGACATTTACCACCCTTACTCTAAGGGTTGTGTTTTGCCCCCCTCAGAAAACTCATAATTAATTAGTGCACATAGAGACAAAACTTTTGACACCCCTTTGACCCAAATCGGTTGGGAAATCAAAAAGATACAGTGGATTGTACATTCAAAAATTTTTAAAACATTTAGTGACGTCACGCCTAAGGAATTTCTGATAAGCGTCATCGGAAATTAGGTCAAACCCCTTCTTGACCTCATATCTCGGACACCCTTGGCCTGTTTAGACCGGCAAAGGTATTTTTGGACACCCCGCAACGGACACTATCTATCCCAAGTGAGATTGACAATTTTAGATAAAACTTTTTAAATTGATAGGTCAGTGTTTAAGGAAACCGTGAATAACTCCGGATCGGCTGAGCCGATTCTCTCCGGACTTTTTGCTTTGGACTCGGCGGAGGGTGTGGCACAATAACTACACCCCCAAAAAATTAAAGGGAAGAAAATTAAAAATTTTTCTATCCCGAACAAAGTAAATATATTAAAGATTTTATAAAAATTTACGAACGTCCTTGACCAAAAACGTGGCGACGTAACAACGTTGCATCATCAATAACTCCGGACCGGTTGGTCCAATCTTTACCAGTTTTTGGAATTAGGAGCTCCTTGTAAGGGCCCCCCCGTTGATATCACTAATTGGCCCTCTTCCTGGAAGAATCCCCGTAAAAAGGGGATAAACCAGGAAACCCAAAATATCTCGGCCCGTATTGGACCGAATCCGGAAATTTCTTCGGAATTGGGATCCTCTTAGCAGGGAGCAACTACCGACACCCCCATTTGGACCATCAGGGAAGAGGTCCGGAAGAAAAAAGGGGATAAACCCAACTTTGGCCTGGGTGATCCGATTCGGAAAATTCTTTTGGATTGCGGCTCGGGATAGGGTTAACAACCCGTCACGACAGAGAGGGGTCCTGTGGGAAGTCGCAATCCATCAGGATAATTAATTTTAAGTTTACAATAATTTAATTTATTTGGAATTAGTTTGTAAGAAACATCAAATTTTTTATTTTGTCTAAATTTTGGAATTATTGCAATTGATACGGGACAGTATACATCCCCTAAGTACCACGACAGTCCCAAGTGGGAAAATTTACGCCCCCCTATAGGGGAAAAAATTAATCTTAAGTTTCAAATTGACCAAATTAAATTTAAATTATTTCTTTTCTTAGTTTTAAGCTAATTATAGACGTGTACCCCCTTATACAGGGTCAAATATTAATTATAAGACACACCCCGTTATACAGGGTGTACAATAAATTTTTAGTAGTTGACAATTTTCCCCGTTTTTAAAAATGTACCATACACCACTAACATCCGCGGACGCCGGGAAACGGGCCTCTCCTGGCTCCAACACCTCATCCTCACGTGTCACGGATGCCGCCAGGACGTTTATAAAGAGGCCGGGAGCAAGTAGGAAATCGTCAGAAAGGTGCTCACAAATGGAAGCCATAGTTTCACGACCTACAAGCCAGCTCCTCCAGGAGGCTATGTGGGCCTTCGAACAAATACCACAGAAGGTCCAACAATACCCTCAGATGAGGAGAGACATCAAGATCTTCCTGGAGGACTCATCCTTCAATGGTATGGCGATTATCTATGAGCTGAGAAATAGAATAAGGAATCTGGAGGAGGCGGCATCCGGAGCCGCTGGCGCGGCTGACGCGGATGCATCTCCTGCGATGGAGAAAGTAGCCGCGGCGGCTCCGCCCCCGGCCCAGGAGGGGACCATACTGGCGAGACTGGGGGACATGGAAGAAAACATCTCCAAATGGATCATCAGCGCTCAGACCAGCCTAAAGGAACAGATCCAGTCCCTTGGCACGGAGTGCGATGGCAGGGAAAAGGCCGCAATTGAACTCTTCCAGAGCAAGATCGAGACGACGCAAGTCGAAATCGACCAGGCGACCGAGGCCTTGATAGTGCGCGCGCAGTCCCAAATCGAAGACCACATTGGGACTGTCGCTAGGGACATAGTGGTAGAGACCAAAACGCACTTCGGCGCCGCCCTGGAAGAGTTGGCCTCCCGGAACCATGGAGCTGCTGAACCCACCCCCCAGTCCTACGCCAGCGTCGCAGCGGCCAGACCCAGGCGCCGACCGGCTCTCCACTCGGTGGCGGTTACCTCAAAGGATGAGCAGGAGACGGCCGGAGAGGTACTCGCCAGGGTGGAGAAGGCGGTCGACGCCAGGAGTACTGGCCTGAAAATAGCTAAGGCCCGTAAAGCCAAAAACGGCAAGGTCATCCTGGGCTGTGACACGGAAGAGGAGATCACTAGACTAATGAGGCAAATAGAAAATAGCAACAATGGGCTTGTGGTAGAGCCCATGAGAAATAAAAACCCACTGGTCGTCCTTAAGGACGTCCACAGGGAAAACGATAATGATGATATGATCAGGGCTATATACACCCAGAACGCCGAAATTTTCATGGGCCTACCACAGGCGGAGAGAGAGGCCTGTGTAAAATACAGGAAGAGGACAAGGAATCCGGGGACTTCCCACATAGTCCTCCAGGTTAAGCCAAGGGTATGGCAGAGAATGACGGAGGCTGGGACCCTCTACCTAGACCTACAGAGGGTTAGGGTGGAGGACCAGTCTCCGATCATACAATGCACTAAATGCCTGGCATTCGGCCATGGCCGCAGGTTCTGCACCGAGGGTGCGGACAGATGTAGCCACTGTGGGGGCCCGCACTTGCGCAAGGATTGCGCCGACTATAGTGCGGGCACCGGACCTCAGTGCAGCAACTGCTCGCGCTCTGGGCAGCGGAATGCGGGCCATAACGCCTTCAGCGCCGAGTGCCCGACCCGTAGCAAATGGGACTATCTGGCGAGGGAAACGACGGCGTACTTGTGACCCACCAACACACAACTACACACTACACAAGACAGACATAAATACTAAACACTGATTTAATTATTGTATAATGACTATATAAAAATATATCAGAACATGCACACTATCATAGACACTAAGATACATATATTTGAAGACACACATAAGAAGAAAACAGCTCACAAAATAGGAACGTGGCAATTATATATATTATATATATATATAAATTGCCAACAAGTGTGATATAAAGGAAGAGTGAGTTGTAGATGGGTACACACATACAAAATACTAGACAAGTACACAAAAAACATGCAAACAACACAGATACACTAGTCATGAGTAACGAGTCTCCCTTATCCTGGGGGAGCGGGTGGGAAGCCACCCGGGTCAAACAGACATACTGACTGACTTGTTTTGCACTGTAGGACAATGTGCAAAACACCTCCTTAGAAACACGTAGCGTCTCGCAAAAATACATTGCTACGATAAAAGAGACAGGCGACTTAGTAAACACAAAATAAAAGAGGAGTATGCGGAAGCAAAGTAACAGGCGTTTAAATAAAATATATTAGTATGGAGAAATTAAGTACATAAATGTGGCGTGAAAAACGGAAATAAATATGTAATACATGTAAAAGAGTAACAGTAAAGAATAATAGATAATAGGGACATATATATATAGTGCTTTTTAAGGAAATTTGTGTGATATGGACATATTAAATAGTGACACGTGGATATGTGTGGCGCAGAGGTGACAGCGCGGCCATTTGTGTTGATCTCCGTTGCTTAGCAACGGAAATCAACACAAAAGGTAAACATAGTACAATAAATAGTTATATAATGTAAATATATACAAGTGACGGCAGCGGGAAAAACATGTGTACAGCGAACAAAAATAAATAAAATTGGTAAATATAAGTATAGTGTAAACAAGTGGAATGTATGTGCAACTCACCGAAGTCAAGCAACATTGGGCGAGGTCGGCACTAGGATGGGTGACCGCCTGAGAGTTGTTTGTGTTGATTTTGTAATATGTATTTATATGTATTAACAATATATAAGTGCATATAAATACATATTATAAGAAAAATTAGAAGTATATATAAATAAATGTATATTATAGGAATTAAAATGTGTATGAATGGCAAATTAATGACAAACAAGGTTAAGCAACACTGGGCGAGGTCGGTACCTGGATGGGTGACCGCCTGTGAATTGTTTTTGTAATTTTTTTAGAATATTTGAAGTGTTAAGAAATATGTTAGAATACGTACAGATAAAATAAAACATGATGAAAACAAACAAACAGTAAATAAACAAATGTATAGAACATAATGGAAGAGCAGGTGTTTGCACGTATATTGGCGTTTTGATATATTATATAAATGCACATAAATACATATTATAAAAAAAAAATTAGAAGTATATATAAATAAATGTATATTATGGAAATGGAAATATGTATGAATGGCAAATTAATGACTACCAAGGTAAAACAACATTGGGCGAGGTCAGTACCTGGATGGGTGACCGCCTGTAAATTGTTTTTTGTTATTTTTTGTTAAATTTTTAGAATATTAAATTATTAAGAAATATGTTAGAATACATATAGGTAAAATAAAACATGATGTAAATAAATAAATAGTATATAGATAAATATATAGAACGCAGTGGATGAGCAAGTGTGTGTCTTAAGAAACTGAGAGTACGCTGAGGACACACATTTGGACATCTCTGTGTGTGTACATATAATACATGTATTGAAGGGGACTCGCTGTTGTTGTCACTGTGTTGTTGTTGTTGCTGTTATTGTTGTTATTACAAATGTTGCTGTTATCATCATTGTTGTCACTATCATCACTTTCATCACCTTCACCATTTATCATCATCACCATCTTCATCATCATCACCACTTTCATCATCATCACCACTTTCATCATCATCACCAATTTCATCATCATCACCACTTTCATCATCATCACCATTTTCATCATCATCACCATTTTCATCATCATCACCATTTTTCATCATCATCACCATTTTCATCATCATCACCAATTTCATCATCATCATCATTTTCATCATCATCACCATTTTCATCATCATCACCAATTTCATCATCATCACCAATTTCATCATCATCACCAATTTCATCATCATCACCATTTTCATCATCATCACCATTTTCATCATCATCACCATTTTCATCATTTTCATTATTTCATCATTTTCATCATTTTCATCAATTTCAAATTTTCATCATTTTCACCAAATTCATCATAATAGAAATAATGTAACATATTGAATTAAAAATAATATATGTATGAGAATGTAATAGAAAGTAAACAGATGCAATATAAAGTGTTGTAAACAATGGCATAAAAATATATAGGATGCAATGGATGGGCGAGTGTATATGTACAGCAACTGTAAATGTGTTGTACATATAAATTTGAACATTTATATTTATTATATATACATATATATTACAATTATATCGACATCACACACCACACTTGCACTAAATAAAAAACATGGTCTAAAAAAGGTCCTGTCGTTATTATGGACGGGGAAAAGCGCATAGGCAGTAACACCCTGCGATGGCGGGTGCCTGCTTCTAAAAAAAAAAAAAAAAAAAAAAAAAAAACCTAACCTAACCTAACCTAACCTAACCTAACCTAACCTAACCTAACCTAACCTAACCTAACCTAACCTAACCTAACCTAACCTAACCTAACCTAACCTAACCTAACCCTGGCCGTGTGGAGCCGGCATAGAATAGCTCCACCCCATCTCCTCCCGTGGGTGTCGTAAGAGGCGACTAAGGGAAAGTAGCTGGGCCGCCGTCGCCTCTCTTGCTGGGTGTGGCGAGGCTGAGGTGATGGCGGACAAGAGAGAGGCCTCCAAATTGAGTATCTCGCGGCTCGGCAATGGACGAAGAGGAACACGTGAGGTTTAGTGGGTAGTCTGGCCCCCTCTCCTGGGGGTCAGGAGTCCCACACGAAGCGGACCCATCGTCCCCGCGGTGGGCGAGCGAAGTGCCTAAACGCAGTCCTCACGTTAAAAAAAAAAAAAAAAAAAAAAAAAAACCTAACCTAACCTAACCTAACCTAACCAAGGTTAGGAAAAGTGGAAAATAATGAGGACAGAGAGAAAGAAGTTGGAGAAACACAACAAAAAGGTCAGCCCAATGGTAGTGAAGAGATAGGGGAGAGGGAAAGGAGTGAAATACTCGAGAGAATGAAGGAGCACCAGAAGGCTTTAGAGGATAGTCAAATTG